>CAIGQQ010006515.1:2330219-2361791 GCA_903798035.1 Danio albolineatus | reverse complement strand
TCTATCTATCTATCTATCTATCTATCTATCTATCTATCTATCTATCTGTTGGTGCAAATTCCTTGTTGCTGCCTGAGGTCAGAGGAGAATGGCCAGACCGGTTCGAGCTGATAGAAAGACAACAGTAACTCAAATAACCACTCGTTACAACCAAGGTATGCAGAAGAGCATTTCTGAATGCACAACATGTCCAGCCTTGAGGCAGATGGGCTACAGCAGCAGAAGACCACAGCAGGTTCCAGTCCTGTGAGCTAAGAACAAGAAACTGAGGCTACAATTTGCACAGGCTCACCAAAATTGGACAACAGAAGATTGGAAAATTGTTGCCTGCTCTGACGGGTCTCAATTTCTGCTGTGCCATTCGGATGGTAGGATCAGAATTTGGCATCAACAACATGAAAGCATGGATCCATTCTGCCTTGTATCAACGGTTGAGGCTGATGGTGGTGGTGTAATGGTGTGGGGGATATTTTCTTGGCACACTTTGTGCCCATTAATACCAATTGAGCATTGTGTCAATGCCACAGCCTACCTGAGTATTGTTGCTGACCATGTCCATCCCTTTATGACCACAATGTACCTATCTTCTCATCTTCCAGCAGGATAATCTGCCACGCCATAAAGCGAGAATTATCTCAGACTGGTGTCTTGAACATGACAATGAGTTCACTGTACTCAAATGGCCTCCACAGTTACCAGAGCTCAATCCAATAAAGCACTTTTGGGATTTGGTGGAACAAGAGATTTGCATCATGAATATTTCCAGTACTTGTTGAATCTATGCCACGAAGGATTAAGGCAGTACTGAAGGCAAAAGGGGTCCAACTTGGTACTAGTAAAGTGTACCTAACAAAGTAGCCAGTGAGTGTATATATACATACACACTTTATAAATGTTTTATAACGGTGTGCAATGCAGGTACTTGAAAACAGACCTGGGTTTGGACAACAAAGTCAAATCAAGTGTCAAAACTGCCTAAAAGCAATTAATGCATGGTTAAATTGATTTAATTTCAACAAGCAAGTCCATGCTTGAATGAGCACTTTAAACGACATCGTAGCCAACACATTCAAACAACTACCTATTTGTTTACTGCTATAAATGACTACATCATTATAGCACATGCCTAATTTTAGTCATGTTGTATTTATTTCCTCGTCTAAGATAGATGTCATAACAAATCAAACTGTTCCTTCAGCCTTTTGTCCTCGATTTTAACTTCTCACCCGCTGACAAGTCTACACAAAACAGCACAATCGCTTCAATTAGCTTCCCATCTCCCACACGTTTGAGGCCAATGATCACTCGACCGAGGATTCGGAATGAGTGAGGAAGATTAATCACTGGCACCTAAAGAGACTGATTAATGAGCGGTCATTAAAACTTCATGAAGGACTGATCAAAGCAACAACGAATGTATGTGGTGGCCAGGTTTACAGAGCAACAAATGGAAGCCTGTTGAGACATGCAGAATGGGGCGGAGGGGGGGTGTTTCTGCAATTTAAAGTGGGCTCTGATGAAGGAAATCGAATGATAATGTGATCAGGGTTCAGCAGGCAAAGGCGTCCTCCCAAACTTGACTATAGTTCTGGAATGAACTAAATGGCCCCCATTGACCCCGTGAAGGGGGCCCAATATACACATCCACATATGCATGCATGCAGAATCCAAACACACACACACACACTCAAACACACAAAGGGAGCATTGTGCCCCAATGATGGAAGGTTCATGTGTGTGCATGTGTGTGTGTGTGCATAATTGGTGCTACGAAGTTGCTTAAAGGTGTCAAGGTCAATAGCATGACATACCTTTTTATTTTTTTTCACCAGGTTTTCAAAAATACATATAAACTTCGGCATCTGAGGTCTCATCTTCTGAGATTCCCAGCTGAGAGAGAGAGAAATAGAGGCCGAGAGAGATGTGGAAGTTTTGTGGGACCAATGGGGAGGAATTCTCAAGGGAATCAGGGATTAGGAAAGAGTGTCAGGGAGAGAGAGAAAGGAAGGGGTGGGGCTACAATGCTAAAAGTGCAAGGGGTAAAAGCAGCAGCCCAAAAAATGGAGGGGGAAGGGCAACGGGGGAAAGAAAAAAAGAGAGAGAGTTTATGTATACATCTCTGTGTGTGCGTGTAAAGGAGCGTGTGAATAGACTCTTTGTGATCAAAAGACTTGTTTATTTTCTTGCCGCTTGAACTCTTCAGGAAACACATTTGACCTGTCTCTATGCTGTCTGCCACACTAACCTCATAACACACACCTTTGACTTTACACGCAACTGCAGAGGCAGACATTACAAGCGCTGCAACCCCAAAGACAATATCCCCCGCACATCTATATCTCAAAGGCATTCTTGATGAGAACCATGCAAATTAACGTTCGTGTTTCCTCTTTCAAGTACACGTAAACTCTCCCTCTCTTTCTGTTCGGTGTCCCCTCGCTCCCTGCTTCTCTTTGTCCCAGCTGGTATTCACACATTTCTAATAGGATTACCACACTTTCACTTTGGGGAAGAGCAGATAGATGTGTACCAGGGTGAAAGAAACAAGCAATTTATGGGGTTAAATGTGGAGGAGAGAGAACTACATTTGTTGTTAGGTTGTTACTAAGCTGTTCAGGGTGGTTACTGGGGTGTTGCTATGTAGTTACTATGGTGTTTTTTGGTTTTGAAGTCATTGATAGGCTCAAAGGTGGTTGTTGGAGTGTTGATAAGACAGTTACTGATGTTTTTTCTTTCTTAGGAAATGGTTAGACTTTAAAGCTGGTTTCAGGGTGTTGCTGTGTGATTACTATATTATTTTAGGTCTTTAAGGACATTGTTAGGCCTTAAAAGTGGTTGTTAGTGTGTTGCTATGCGGTTACTGTGGTGTTTTAAGACATAGTTTGGCCTTAATTGTGGTTATTGGAGTGTTGATAAGGGAGTAACTATGATGTTTTTCTTTGTTAGGAAATGGTTAGACTTTAAAGGTGATTTTGGGGTGTTGCTATGTGATTACTATAGTGTTTCAGGTCTTTGAGGAGATTGCTAGGCCTTAAAAGTGGTTGTTAGTGTGCTGCTATGCGGTTACTATGATGTTTTAAGACATAGTTTGGCCTTAATTGTGGTTATTGGGGTGTTGATGAGGTAGTTACTATGATGTTTTTCTTTGTTAGAAAATGGTTAGGCTTTAAATGTAGTTTCGAGGTGTTGCTATGTGATTACTAAACTGTTTTTTAGGACTTTAAGGACATTGCTAGGCCTTGAAAGTGGTTGTCAGTGTGTTGCTATGCGGTTACTATGGTGTTTTAAGACATAGTTTGGCCTTAAAGGTGGTTTTTGGAGTGTTGATCAGGGAGTTACTATGATGTTTTTCTTTGCTAAGAAATGGTTAGGCTTTAAATGTGGTTTCGGGGTGTTGCTATGTGATTACTATCCTGTTTTAGGACTTTAAGGACATAGCTATGCCTTAAAAGTGGTTGTCAGTGTGTTGCTATGCGGTTACTATGGTGTTTTTTAGACATAGTTTGGCCTTAAAGGTGGTTTTTGGAGTGTTGATAAGGGAGTTACTGATGTTTTTCTTTCTTAGGAAATGGTTAGGCTTTAAAAGTGGTTAACGGGGTGTTGCTATGTGATTACTATAAGGTTTTATGTCTTTAAAGACATTGCTAGGCCTTAAAAGTGGTTGTCAATGTGTTACTTTGCGGTTACTATGTTGTTTTAGGGCATAGTTTGGCCTTAAAGGTGGTTATCAGGGTGTTGAGTAACTATGAGGTTTTTGGTTCTTTAGAAATGGTTAGGCCCTAAAGGTGGTTGCCAGGGTGTTGATGTTTTTGGTCTTTACAGATATTATTAGGACCAGAAAGTGGTTGCCAAGGTGTTACTATGTGGTTTTCTATGGTGTTTTTGGCCTTTCGGACATTGTTAAGCCTTAAAAGTGGTTGTCAGGGTGTTGGCAAGGAAGTTACAATGATGTTTTTTGTTCTTAGGACATTGTTAAGTCTTTAATGTTGTTACTAGGGTGTTGCTATGTGATTATTTAGATGGTTTTGGTCTTGAAGGACTTTATTAGGGCCTGACGGTGGTTGCCAAAGTTTCACTATGTGGTTTACTATTATGTTTTTGGCCTTTAGGACATTGTTAAGCCTTAAAGGTGGTTGTCAGGGTATTGCTATGTAGTTAGTATACTGTTTTTGGCTTTTTGGGCATTGTTAGAACTTAAAAGTAGTTGTCAGGGCGTTAATAAGGGAGTTACTTTTTTTTTATTTTTCTTTGTTCATAGGACATTGAATGATGTTACCAGGGTGTTGTGGTGTGTGATTAGTTTGATGTTTTTGGTCATCAAGGACATTGTTAGGTCCTGAAGGTGGTTGCTGAAGCATTCTGAATCGTTGCTAGTTGACCTAACAAAAGGCAAAGTCAAAAGAGCAAGGTCTGAAATACCAACACCTACGAAAATGTAAACAGGCACTAAAATTTGTGTCTAATTTCTTTTTTCATAATTTAATTTTACTCATGACTACTGACTATTAAACACACTGGTTTTTCTGACAACTGCTTTTGCAAATATTCAAATTTTCCCACATAAATTCACAACTTGCAAAGCAAAAAATAAAAAATACTGTGAAAAATAATATTCTAGTCCCCAGATATGGCTCGCATCCCTCCCTCAATGGAAATCTCTGCTGTGAGCGCTGACATTCAATACTCGGGGTTACCACCAAGAATGAGCAATAGAAATTAAATAGAGCGAGAAAGTGATGAAGAGAAAAACTTGAGCGCTTCTCGCTGAGACCTATTTGTTTTAAACACCAGGTGGATACCGTACTCGTATGGGGTTGGTGACGCTGACTATTCCCTCCTGTAAACAAATGCAGTGAGAATAGTGTTAATACATCACACGCATACATGCACACACACACACTGTCAGTCAGCACACACAGGCACCCTCCAGCTATTTAAAGTAAATATTTCAAAAGCGGTAAAACCAGGTGCCCTGTGACCACTTGATTAGGTGTAAATAAAGTCGACTGTAATCCCTGAGAGAGGGAGACTGTATTTGTATGTGTGTATGTGTGCGTAAGGCCTCATAAGCCAGCGAGGAAAAGAGACTGAAGGAGAGGAATGCGAGAGTTATATTTGACCCGTTTCAGGCACTATGCCAAGCGCTGTGCCAAGCCTGTGAGAGCGAGCGAGAGTGCGCTGGAATGAGGGTGAGGAATTAAAAGTGAGAACAGAAGTAAATTGTGGAGCAGAGACACGGGGCACCAGCCGCAAGAAACATGAGCGAGGTTAAGTGTTAGAGGACACCGAATTGCTACGAGAGCGTACGCATGTTTGTAAGCGCCTCCGAGCGCTGCTGGTATGTACAAACGGTGTCAGTCTATATCAGTCCCGGCATGTGTGTGTGTGTGTTTGTGTGTGTGTTGACAGTGGCTCCTGTATCTCAGCTAGGAACTCTCTCTTCCTACTCCTATTTGTGACTTCCTACTCTATACTTTCCACCTTTCTCCAAAGCGCGCTCTCTCTTTCCATCTTTCTTTAGGCCCGAAATAGTCACAGAGTGAAGCATTTCAAACCGCCATCTACACTTTGTTTTGGTTGGAGACGTCCTCAAAGTCTAGCGAAAATTAGCTTCATATTAGAGCAACAAAGCTGAGAGTTATGTTTAAGAAAAAAAAGGACAGTGGGATGAGGGGGGGGAATGGAGAAGGGATTGAAATGATGGGGTAATATTGGGATATGGGGTATAAAGTAAACGCGAGACGGTTTGGAAAGAGTGAAACGATGCCCGGGGTGAGTCTGACGAACTGAAGCAGACTGTGTGGCAACGGAGGCCTCATTACCTCACTGGCAGTGAAGTCTCAGCCCTGCCTTTTAACACAGAGGAAATGTGTGTGTGTGTGTGCTTGTGTGTATTGCAGCGAGAGGAACACAGTGTCGGTTTGTGAGGGGGAGAGAAATAAAGAAAGCGGGTGAGAATATGTGTTTGTGTACCCAGTGCCAGGATGACTGTGGTGTGCCGACAGCTTGCCAACGCTCCGACCTCAATCACGTTTGTCGGGTGTCGAGAAACACCTCGCCGTGTCTGTTGCTATGGCCATTAGTCTCCAACCGCACGTAGATATAAGCCAAGATAATAATACATAATCATTAAATGCAGTTATAATGACAAGCCACCGGGAACGGCTACGTCGCAGGTTGGCACGCCGAACAAAGGATTCAAGTAACTATATTTGAGCTCAGGCCTTTTTTTCTTTCTGATGAGCACTATAATCGCAACGTGACCTTCTAAAAACTGAAACTCAGCTAAATGCGTCTGCGTAATCCGATTTTCTCTAATAAAGAAGAACTTGTCATCATACTCACTGAACACCAGTGAAGAGATTTTTGAAGTGACATTTTCAAAGCAAGAAGGTTTCTGGTTCGAGTCCCGCTGGGTCAGTTGGCATTTCTGTGAGGCGTTTGCATGTTCTCCCCATGTTCATGTGAGTACCCCCCACAGTTCAATGGCGTGCTATAGGTGAATTGGATGAACTAAATTGGCCATAATATAGGGCTGTTTCTCAATTCCAAGAACGCAGAGAACGGACTCATGTCCAAACTTAACAGGTATGTAAGCCATGCAATTTACAAAAATCAGTGTTTGGTGTAACGCGTTACTAAGTAACGCGTTACTGTAATTAAATTACTTTTCCACTGAAAAAAGTAAAGTAACTAATTACTGTTCATTTTTAGGTATTTTAATTACAGTTACTTATAATGTACTTGCGTTACATTGTAAAATAATTAAACTCGCTGAATAATCTTACACAATTTTATTAATTTATGTTCTAAAGGTAAAAGTAAACTCTGGCGCTTTAAAATCATCGTAGTGCAGATGCATGTGATAGCGCCGTGCGCCAGTTTGCTGCTAGTCATAAAGCGGAAGATGTCGGACTCAGCTGAAGCGAGTGGCTGTTTTACCAAATGAAAATATTCCCAGACAAGAACATTACAGTATTAATCAATTTATTTTTCCTCATTGTGAGCCTGCTTGCTGTAGCGCGCGGCTTTTTCAAGGCTATCGCGCACCTTACATGGGCTGGTTTATGAAGATTACTATGAGAAAGGCTAGGATAACTACGCAGATGTGACAGAGGGAGTCGGCGAATTTAACATGACTGATGCTGCTCTGTTTACAGAGTAATAAGACACCTTTTGCTCGATCGGATCACAGGTAAACAAGAGAGACACAATCCAGTTCAAAAACATGCCGTATAAATCTTAAGCCTTTTGTCCACTTCCGATCAAACTGCACGGCTTTCATTCTTATACCGCGAAAAATAATGCTTTTTTTGTAAAGATTGCATGATCCTGCCTGAATGATAGATATGCAGAATAATATTATAGATTTTTTTAAAGTAGAATATAATAAAGATGATTCAGAAAACTAAAAGGCTATACTATTTCATGTTTGACTCATATGTTTTATCCAAGTATTTATTATTTACAGAGTTAAATTTTTATTATTTGTCCACTCAAGGTTTATAGGGATTTCAAGAAGTATAGTTAAGTTATTTATTGAGTAATTAAGTTACTTTTCAGACACAGTAATTAGATAAGTATTTTAAATACAATATTGATTAAGTAATTAGTAATAAATTACTTTTTTAAAGTAACTTACCCAACACTGACAAAAATGACCAATAAAAGTCTGTTATTGATCCTCTGCTGGCTGATTTACATGTTGATTCTAATCGGGAGCTGTTTATGTTTCAATTAGTTAGTTTGTGTGTAGTATTTCTGTCCTTGGCCAAGCACATGCTTTATCTAAATAACTTTTACATAGATATAAATAAATTTAAACTGAATAGATAGTTGCGTGTTTTATGTTATGCTGTAATAAATTTAAAGGATCATTGTTGGATCATAGTTTTTTTTCACCATGTATATGTAGACATTGCATGTAACATTTGGTTATGAAATTTTACTTGAAATTCTTGGAAAAATCATGGAAAAGTCATGGAATTTTTGTAGTAAAAATGTGAACCCTGTATATAAATGTGCAAAAAATATTTTAAAAGTACCATAGCATTGTGACAAAGGTCTTTGTTTCATTATGGACATGTCTAGTTTTCCATTATTCTTCCAAATGTTCTCTTGTGTTTTTCAGAAATTAAAATAAAAATATGAAGTTTTGCTTTCATATACAAAACTAAATTCCACTAAAGGTGTTCAGTGTATTTGTTAGTATGTTCGCTATGTGGTTACTATGATTGGTGTAGATTCAAACTTTTTTTGGTTAAACACACTATAAATCGCCCTTCAGATACTGATATTTAGTCAAATGGATCAACATAATGTGATAAATCTGAAGCACATGTTGAAACATTCTTTAAAATATCTTCTTTTGTGTTCTGCAGAAGAAATAAGATAAAGAGAGGTTTGGATTTCAGAGGATTTTCCGTTGAAAGGAATCGTGAAATGTGGATTGTGATTTACATTTTAAATGGTAAGCCGGCATGTCTTCTGTCAATGTCTTCCACATTTATATCAATATTTTTTTTTTGCTTCTGCAAGTACTTCAGCCTACACGTTTGGCCGGCTGATGTAAAGCACAAGGCCTTGACTATGAACGACCTGATATGTTGGAAGTGTTGGCTTTGTGTTTCAATGCAGAGGACATGGATGAGTAAATTAGACACTGAGATATCTTCCCATGTCTTACTTTTGTGGCATATACAAATGATCATGTTCAACATTATACGCTCATCGAGAGATTAAGAAGGCCTGCCGTAGCACGATGCAATACCATGTGAATTTGCATCGCTGATGTGAAAGATTTCATCGATGACAAGAGTTCAAGGATTTCGGGTTCATCACAAAATGTTACTTACCATCGTTGTGTAAGTTACGTCAAAAAAAGCAATTAATTAATACTGACCTCATCAAAATTGTATTCAAATTACTTTGTGTACTTCGTTTTTTGAAAATACACTCACTAAGTAATTTAATTTCTTCACTTGGCACTATTAAAACTACTATTAAAACTAAAGTCTACCCTAAATCTCAATGCACAGATTATGTAAGTTAAATTATTTCAATTCTTTACATTTAAGTTGAACATGGCTTTTTAGCTTTGTTTGAAAAACTGACGTATTTAAGAACAGTAAAAGTTACAGTATATGTATCAAAAAAACAAAACGTTTCAAAGTTATGACACCACATTTCATACATATCATATATTATCATTAAATTCTTGGTTCATTGTTGGACAAATATAACCTTTTCAGTTGATCAATCTAATTATTTAGCAAAATACATTTTTTTAAAACATAATGATCTGTTTCTCTGAACTAATTTATACATTCAGGGTTCATACGGTCATGAAAGACCTGAAAAAGTCATGAAATTTTGACATGCCTTTTTCCAGAAAACTTTTGGAAAAACTGAAAAACCCACAAAGTTTTGGAAAAGTCATGGAAATTAGTTCAACAAATATCTGTAACAAGTTAGTTTAACAAATATCAGTATACTTAAACATAGGTTAGTTGTCTTTACTTCATTTCTGTCCATGACCAAACACATGGTCTTACATCATTAGTGCGATGTAAACATTAATTAAATAAATTATGCATAGATATAAAGATTAATTTAAACTAAATTTAGTATGTTTTATGATATGCTGTAATAACTTTGAATATGCATCGTTTTTCTTATTATTTAGTACGTATATGTAGACATTATATGAAACATTAGGTCATAAAAATTTACTTGAAAGTCCTGGATAAGTCATGGAAATGTCATTGAATTTTAGTAGTAAAAATGTGTATGAACCCTGTACAGTACTCTGATTTTTTACAGTACTTATGGCAAATATATTCTAAGTATCTGCAATTAAATTACCTAAAAATAAAGTAATACCTTTACTTTTCGGTGGATATGTAATTTAATTACAGCAATTAGTTACTCTGTATCAATTACACCCAACACAAATGCCAAACCATAGGCCCAACATCCTTGCTAGTTATGAGCAGTAGAAATATTAATAGTATGTGTTTAGCTAACTAGCCAACTAACCTTTCAAAAATGGAAACCCTTAATGATTAGTCTGGTTTCGGGTTAGATTTACCTCGATTATATGTGTTTTCTGATTTTATAATTAGCTAAACAATTATTGTGACCTTCCCCTTACTAGCTGAACACCATTTTAAGACTAACTGTAAAGCTGTAAATGGTTTAATGACAAAATATGACATTATTTTAGAGATTTCTTCCACTAACGCTGTAAACATTTTTTTTAGCTACATAAATATGTAAATACGTTTGCTATAATTACCACTAAGCAAACAATAATTTTTGTAAACATATCGGGCTTTAATCTCGTTACATCAAACTAAATGTACTAAAGTAAGTTTGCCTCACGTGAAATGCTTTGTTCCACAGCTTCAGAGCCACAGCTAACATTCAAATATGTATTCAAAATAACTCACCCATCACTGGGTTCTGTCACGAAATGGGAAGTTAACAGTCAAAAGGTTATTTACATGAGTTCCCACCGCAGTCATTTAGTCGGTTTTGCAAGTGGAAATCTTCCCGTAATCTAGTAAAATCTTATCTCGAATGATTTTCCGGGTGAAAACGGACGGAGTGCGGTGTCCATCTAGTGGTTAACGTTCGTATTGCATATCGTTGCTACAACTCTCCATCCAGTCAGAGCACGTTGGCGGGAAAGGTGAGGTAATCTTAAGTTCTTGTTTTCCTCACGTTTTAAATAACATTAACAAAACAATCTAAGTTAAACCTGTAGCTGTGTATTTGAACACGTTAGCTTGCTCGCTTCTGGCTGGTAATTAGCTGGTTTAAGCCGGTAAACAAGTAACAAACTGGCAGTTTATATTTATCAGTAGTCGAAATTATGTTTGAGTTGCTTAACATCAATATAAACAACTTTTTTTGTAATTTGCTCTTGCGAAAAGTAGTTTTATTCGAGTTAAAACTTAGTTGTCATACCATAAATTTGGCTAGCTTAGCAAAACAATTACATTTAATTGTTAAGGGTATGGCGCCACGGTGGCGTAGTGAGTACGTTCGCCTCACAGCAAAAAGGTCGCTGTTCAAGCCTTGGCTGGGCCAGTTGGCATTTCTGTGTGGAGTTTGCATGTTCTCCCCGTAGTTGCGTGGGTTTCCTCCAGGTGCTCCGGTTTCCCACACAGTCCAAAGATATGCGGTACAGGTGAATTGGGTAAGCTAAATTGTCCGTAGTGTATGCGTGTGAATGAGAATGTATGAATGTTTCCCAGAGATGGGTTGTGGCTGGAAGGGAATCCACTGCGTAACACAAATGCTGGATAAGTTGGCGGATCATTCCACTTTGGCGACCCCAGATTAATAAAGGGACTAAGTCGACAAGAAAATGAATGAATGAATGAATGAATGTTAAGGGTATTTAACACATTTAGCTGAATGTATATGGCATTTCGTGTAGCCTTCACAACTGCACACATAGGCTACTTTAATTCAGCAGTTAGCATATATATTCATATGGACTTACCATTTTCTCTACAGATGCATGCTAGGCTACTTTTTAAGACTAGCCAGGTGATGCTTTAGACGGGTATGTGGTAAATAGACTGTTGGACAACCAAACCATCCAAATATTTATATGTAATGTGTTTAGAAGTGACAGCACAATAACGTCACACAGCAAAAGAGGTCAAGAACTGCGGTAGATGTTAAAAAGTGGTGCCTGACTGACTTCTCAAAACACATCATAACTAGCTTTTAAGAGGGTGGTTTTTAGAGACCCCAGCCCGAGTACTCGTCTGCATGTTAGTGTTAAAACCTAAAAGTGTTTGGGAATGCCTTACATTCCCATACCTAAAGTTTTTTTCCTAGTTATTTTCCTAAAGACCTGGATTTCCATTGCGTGACTGTTGGCAGATGTTACATAAATGTTTTCTTTTATAACCAACCATTTTGTGAGCCTTCTCAGTTACCTGTCACTGTAGAAGACACAAGTATTGAAGGAGTGACACATTAAACTCACAAATGTCTGTGACTGCTGTAAAGTGAGTAAATATAATGTGGAGACAATTTACTACCAAGTTGCCTTGGCAACAGAAACCCTAAAACGATAAAATGACTAGAAAAATAATGACGTAAACAGCTGAACAGCTCAGTTAGCCAGTTTTAACAGAACAGTAAAATTATACTTTCATGATCAGCTTAATATATATGTTTTTTTGTTTGTTTGTTGTAATAATAATATCATCAATGCTGTCAATTGGACTAAACTCTTAATCAATAATCGTCTAATCTCTGGGTCATTCAAACATGTTTAGTTTAAGAATTGCTCCTATTATTTTATTTAAGGCTAGTGGTTAATAGTAAATTCCAGGTAGACAAGCTCCAGCAGTTTCACTGTAATTTTGATGAAAACCCTGGATTACTGTTCTTATTTGCATATTAATAAAATGAAAAACTTCAGACAAAGTGCAAGGCATGAAATATTGCAACTTGTTTTGTAAGAGAATTCATCAATTGAATTGATCAATTTAACAAAACACTTCCATCACAAGGGCGCCACGATGGTGTAGTGAGTAGCACGTTCGCCTCACAGCAAGAAGGTCGCTGGTTCGAGCCTCGGCTGGGTCAGATGCCATTTCTGTGTGGAGTTTGCATGTTCTCCCTGTGGTTGCGTGGGTTTCCTCCGGGTGCTCCGGTTTCACCCACAAGTCCAAAGACGTGGTACAGGTGAATTGGGTAGGCTAAATTTTCGGTAGTGTATGAGTATGAATGAGTGTGTATGGATGTTTCCCAGAGATGGGTTGCAGCTGGAAGGGCATCCGCTGCGTAAAACAAATGCTGGATAAGTTGGCGGTTCATTCACTTCCATCACAACTAAACACCTCTGGTACTGTAATGGAGCCTCATAAGCCAGGGTTAACAGTGGTGTCAAATGTTACTTAACCCAAGGTTAAAAGGACATTAACCTAAAGTTGACAGTGTAATTTTCTCCACATCTCCACGTTTTAAAAGGTACAGGCCCTGTTACACTCAAAGCAAAGTTTTCTTTTACTATTCGTTCAGGTGTAAAAAGCTCAAAAAATATCGATAGCGATAAACTGCTAATGAACCTCCAAATGTTCTAAAACCCTTCTGTAGCTTATACCAACACAAACAGGCTATTTTATTTCAACCATGATGCATGTATTAAACACACTTTGTGTGTCTGTCTTTATAATCCAAACAACCTTCCCAGCAGACACACGTCATAACACATTAATATTAGGTTAGGTTTAGGTAAGCAGTGTCCAAGGACAATGTTATCTTGACTTCCATTAACGAGGTGAAATGACATTGATTATTAATATTTGGTTGATTTTAGGTTGTGTTGGAAAGTGACCAAAATCCAACGTCGAGCCAACATCTTAAACTAACGTCATTTATTCATTTTCTTTTTGGCTTAGTGCCTTTATTATTCTGGGGTTGCCACAGTGGAAAGAATCACCAATTTATCCAGCATATGTTTTACACAGCGGATGCCCTTCCAGCTGCAACTCATTACAGGGAAACATCCATACACACTCATTCACACACATACACTACGGACAATTTTAGCTTACCCAATTCACCTATACTGCATGTATTTGGACTTGGAGCACCCGGAGGAAACCCACGCTAACATGGGGAGAACATGCAAACTCCACAGAAATGCTAACTAGACTAATCCAGCCGAGGCTCGAACCAGTGACCTTCTTGCAGTGAGGCGATCGTGCTGCCCACTGCGCCGCCATGATGCCCTAAACAAATGTCATATTGACGTCAAATACTGATATTTATTCGTCAGGTATGGCAACCAAAATCCAACGTCTAATAGACGTTATATTGGTAACGTCTACACAACATCAAGCTGCAACATTCATTAGACGTTGATATTTTGTTGCTTTTAGGTTGCGTTGGAAAGTAACCATAATGTAACATCTGTCTGACATTGGACATTGATGTCGGCCTGACGTTGGGTTCTGACTTCAACTCAATTTTCATTTCCAAACAAAATGCACCATCCCATGGCGTTGGGGTAAAACATCAATTTGACGTCATGTTGACATCCTATGCCTGCTGGGTTAGTTTGAAATCTAGATTCAGTTTGAAATTTAGCAGTGACGTAAAGGAGGAAAACAGAACGAGACATGGACACATTTTTTGGTCTAAAGTTGCACTTTAATCCTAACACTTATTGGCTGTTTGCCCCCTTCCCATCTTTGCCCACCCCGTTCCCACCCCATACAACAGGCACACAGAGAGCGATGAGTAACAGACAGTTCAACAGTTCTGAACAAAAAAATCCAGATTCAATTTCCATGAAGAGCTTCTGAGGTAAGAGCGAGACACACACCGACAGAGAGGAAAAAGGATCTTCGCAAAAAACGCAGATACAGAGTCGAAAGTGACCACCGTCGTGTAGTTGGCATCGTCATCGTCAACATCAAATGTCAAAAAGTGAAGCGGGTTTGTGTTCTGAGGACAAAAGAAAAAGCATTCGCATGTTTCCTGACGAACATGTAACGGCAGAACTCTTTGGTTTCAACTCTTGAGGTTTGAGGAAGAAAATCTCCCTTTGTTGACCTAATCAGTTACCTTTGGACTGAAGCTGTAGTAGTTGAAGAAAAAAAACAAAACTAAACAATGTTGCATTTGATATTCACTTTAAACGGTCAAAATAACTGTTCTATGTTCTAATCAAAATGTAGCTAAGGTAGAAAATTCAGATAATTCTATTTAAAAGTGAGATTGACCTCTATTTGGCAATGCAAAACAACAGAACGTATACTGCACAACGACAACGATGCAGTCATGGACATTCCTGCTGTATATGGTCGATGAACAGTTTTGCGTGTGCATGTCTACACGAACGTCCATGCATTTGAGTGCGTCTAGCATGTGCGAGGTCCCGCGGTAGAGGTTTAACTTTGGTATCATTCGGGGCCCTCTACAGCAGAGCCGTCCGCACACACCAACACGCACGCACACAGAAGAGATATATACAAAAAACAATAATCACATGAGCAACGTACACATAGAAAACCAAAGTAAAAGAAGAAAAACCTGCCATAAACTGTTCTTCAAAACCAGTCGTGGGCCGGACGTTTGAACCGGACAATCTGGGGAAAGTCTGTGAACCGTTATACTCACGCGAAAAAGACGCTAAAAAGACCCTCTCCTGAGCAACATCTCCTCTGCTCCCCTTGTCAAATTCTTAAAGCTTTTTTTCCATCTATTTGGCATTTCTAATTAAACATGAGGTATATGCAGAAGCGTATATCTCTCACTCGTTTTCCCTCATCAAACGCATCTAAAAAAAAAATGGAGCAAGTTCTAAACCAAAAGAAAATTCCGAACAAGAGTTATGCATAAAATGAGCCCAAGTTTTTTCGATCTCTCGTCAAAAAGTGGTGGACACGTTCTTTTTTAAAAGGTGCCCGTGGAAACAACAGTCAGTTTTGGTTTTAAAAACACCTAAAGTGTCTTTAGTTTTTTCGTTTTTTCGAAGCTACCCCACAGTTGCCCAGTTTTGTTTTACGAAGACTTTAAAAAAATTGATAAATTAAATCGCTATAAATACATAAATAAGCCAATAAATAAGATGAAGAGTCGGAAACATATAAATCATCGACACACCCTCCCCTCACACAATAAATACAAATTTTCGAGGGAAAAAAAATCAAAGAGAGACGGTTTAAAGCTTTTGGTCTAAAATCAAGTCATCATTATCATCAACATTTCATAAGGACTATTTTATCACAGCCTTTTTTTTTTTTTTTACATTAGCAATAGTAAGCAGTTGAACATAGATTTTTTTTCCTACAAAATCTATCAAAGCACTAACAGGTACATTCCCTCTAGAAGTGTAAGGTCAACTGGATTTCCAGTTGATTTGAAACCCCGGCCCTCCCCGCCCCATCCTCTACATTTCTCGTTTGTCTGCGTTTTTGTATGCATCTAAGGTCACATAGTCAAAAACGTTCCGCCGAGTGAAAGATACATTGGCTTAGCGGTCGTGTTTCGGTTTGGTTTCCATGCTGGAGATGAGCTTCCATGTTCTCACAAACACACACACACACAATCTCTCCTCGACGAGACCTAGCACCAATATGCTCCTTCTCCATGCGTTGTGCATTGGTTAGGTTGCTATTTGGTGTCAACAACAACGACAAGAAGAACGAAAAAAAAAAAGGTTTCGATTTGGTATTTCTTCAGTTTTGGCTTATTGTTTCACAACATTCGCAATCGAAGCAAAACTTGGAAGCTACATGTTCACAGTATTGTTTCAAACCGCCTGATGAGGGAAACCCCCCCCCCCCACGGCACGATCAATTCAAAATGACGAAACACACGAAATATGAAAATAGGCAATACGTCACCCCATTATCCCAAAAATATAAAGCAATGAGACGAGTCATACGGCATAAACAGACAGACCAAGAGGAGAAAACTAAAGCAATAAAACAAAATATATATGTATATATATATATTCTGAAGTTCAGTTCGATGAGGTTAATAAATATTCTCCCGTCCAGGAAGGAGAGCGAAAGCATCGACTTAACGGAAAGGAGGGAGGAGGTGAAGGAATGATCAAAAGCCACGTCGAGTCATTTATCACGTCGTCGAGTCTTGCTACTCTAAAAACATCCTCCTCGTGCACCTCCTGTGGTCCACCCCTGGTTTTTTGGTTTCGTTCCATTGGGTTCAGTTTTAGTCCATTGGTTTTGGTTTTGGTTTCATTTTTGGTTTAATCCGTTGTGTTGGAAAAATAAAATCAAAAAAAGATGCTGACATCACATGTCTTCCCTCCGCTTCTTTGTTGTTAGATTTCCCCCCGCACATTTCCCTCGGATCCTCTTCAGTCGCTGCTCCTCTTGCCTGTCGTTTGGCTCTTTTCATCGCGCGATTTTACAGAGGCACAGGAGAGGGGTCCAGAGAGGATGGAGGGCAGGGGTTTGGGGGCTCAGGGGATTTACGTTCAAATTTTCATTATGCGCATGTCTGAGGTCTTATCGTCTGAGCACTTTTCAGCTGACGCGAAAGGCCAGCCAAATGCTTTGGTATCCAAGAAAAGTGTGTCAAAGTTTGAGGCATGGATGCTTTTCCAGCTGATGATCAATGGTGGGAATCATGGATGCATATCACAGTAAGTTTCAGTTTATATGTGTGTGTTTGTGTGTAATACTGTCAAAAGTGTGGGAGAAATTCATCTGTTGTTGCGATTTCGGGAGGAAAAAAAATGCTCATGGAATGAAAAAGAATGAGGAAATCGAAATAGTTGATAGCAGAGGTAGATTGAGAAATACATTTACAAAAAGTTGAAAGGAAATAAAATTATAAGGCTGCATGGAGAAATCATTTAAATGATGAAAAAAGGTTTTTGGTGTTGTGTAGAGTTAATCTGATCCTGGACAAGTCAGGTTTCAAAGTCTTAGGTAAAGCTTTTCTCTCCGATTTTTGGTTTTGGTTTTTGGTATTTTGGTTTTGGCATTTTTTTGTCTTTGTGAGTCTCTCCGTTCTTCTTCCATGTGTTTATTTTTGGTTTCTCTTTCTACCATCCAGTGACACTTGTCAAATGTCCTTCCTTTGTTCCGTTCGCTGCCACCCGTTTTCTTTTTTTGTTGTTATTCATTCATAAAGTTTTTTTTTTTTTGGCTCTCAACCCTGCCCTCAAATTCATCTATTCGTGTAGGTTTGTCTTTTTTCCCCACTCAGAAAGGAATAAATGTACATTCTCAAAGTAGCTCCGTTGAAGCCACCTCTCCATATAGATCAATTTTTTGGTTTAAACAGTCCCCCTTTATCCAGTTCTCTCCTCATCCCCGTTCTCTTCTGCTCATTTCTCTGTATTTTTGGCATTAAAAGACATTATGAAAGAGAGAGAGCACAAGAGAGAAATGGAGGGAGTGAGAGATGGCTTTGGTTGAAAAGGCGAGTCGTGTTTGTCTTCTTTCTTCCGCCCCTCTGACTCCCCTCGAGTGCAGCAGGTCGTTGTGGGCGTCACTCGGCCATGGCTCCGCCCATATGGGGCGGTGACGCTTCGCCTAATGAGCAGAAGGAGGCGGGGCTTGAGCAGGGGGAGATGGAGCAGGAGTCTGGGCCTGGAGGAGGGGAGGCCCTGGGGCCCATCAAACCCATGCCAGCACTCCTCGCCAGGGGCAGTAAAGTGGGCCGGTTCAGGAAGAGGGACTGGCGAAGTCCAGCTCCTGGACCTCCGGCTCCACTCAGGAACATCTGACCGCTGCCATCAAGAGCGGAAATGGACATCTGGCCACCACTGGCAGCCAGGGCTGTGATGCAGATGACAGAAGAGATACATAAGAGAAACAAAATAGAGCATACTCGACATACACTTGCTTATTAAATGACTAAACAGGTTGTCTGATGACCCTTTTCCACCAAAGCATTGCTGGTGCTTCAGAGCATTACTTCATGATCTGCCATTACTAGCTTTTAGAGCATCTTATAACAATTAAGTAATTTATTTGGTACATATTTATTCCATTTATATTATATTTATGTTTATCATTGATGTACAGAAATGTTACTATACAATCAAGCCCAAAATGATTCATACCCCTGGCAAAATATGATTTAGTTTTTGTCCAAATGTTACGGAGACCCAGAAGGGACGTGGTGGTGGGAAAAAAAATTGGGTGGGAGAAAAAAAAATGAGTGGAAGAAAAAAAAATGGATGGGAGGAAAATATATATATTTTTAAGTTTTGTGTTCCCTTGCAAAGATGTTTTGCGTTCCCTCGCAAAACTGTTTTTCCACAAACACTTTCTGTTCACTTCATACATGTCAACTCTCCCATTTTTGCCAGAATTATCCCGTTTTTTACCATTCTGTCCGGCTAATATATGATTAAGTATTGTCCCATATTTCTCATGTATTTTTAAATCTTGAAAGCTCACTGAAATTAATATCAAATATCTGCATTCACTTTCTTTCCATTAAAGCTGTGCGTCGATCACCACCCTTCACATGCAACCTCTGAATCAGCGAATGCATAAGCCAATGACTGGTATAAGCGCTGACTGACGCTGTATGATAAACTGATCCCAGATCAGCTTCTGTACACGCCATTTAAAGAAGAGCGAAAGTGCAGGACACTTTGATATTTGGGTGTGTGTTTAAACAGACAGATACTCTTATTAATATCTAAACACGTTCGTCCTGCGTGTTTTATTTTAAACACAACTAATTTTCTCTTAAATGAGCACAAACACCACTGTTAACTAACAAAAAATGAGATTCATCTGCTGCTCTTCACTTGTTTGATAACAGAGGTGTCACTTTAAATGATGTGTACAGAGGCAGAGAATGGTAAAATACGGGAGAATCCCAGCAAAAACGGGATTGACATGTATGAAGTGAACAGAAAGTGTTTGTGGAAAAACTGTTTTGCGAGGGAATGCAAAACATCTTTGCGAGGGAACGCAAAACTTAAAAATATATATATTTTCCTCCCACCTATTTTTTTTCACCCGCTCATCTTTTTTTTTTCTCCCACCCAATTTTTTCCCCACCACCACTGGCTCTTTTTTTTTTTTTAAATAGCGGGTTATAGTAGCACCAAAACGTATTAAAATATAAGTCAATTATAACCGCAAACTTTTTTTCCTGTAATTGTAGTAGTGCGTTGTTTGTTTAACACTTCATGGTTACATGCTGACTGACAGGGCTGTGCGATGCGTGAGGTCATCAAACACCAGCTTTCAAGTATAATGAACACAGTTTCCATAATTAACTATTTTTTTTATAGATGAAGCTCTGTGGTTCTGCATACAATGACTTTATCTGGCTGGAGTTTATAGCCGTTTCACTTTACTTCAGGACGCATCAATGCCGTTCTGTAGGTCTTTTGGAGACAATCATAAATATTACTAGCAAATCTAACACATGTTGGAGACATCCTCGTTACATAAACGCACTAAACCCGCACTTCAGCAGCGTTTATTTGAGAGCGCACAAGAAAATCTGTACTTGAGCAGTGTATATATTTGAGGCCAAGCAAGAAGTTTGGTGCATGAACTGAGGAAATCACCACACAGGCAAAGAGATTCGCATGCTCCGATTACATGAATGCAATCTAGACTCGTAATACTGCGCTCACGACATTTGTATTCAAAATAACACCATAAGTAGTTGGAAGATCTGTGTAAAAGGCCTGCCATCACAGCTGGAAAACAATCCTAGAGAACAAACTGGGTTGAATAAAAGTAACTATGTCTGAATTTGCCAGGGGTATGAATAATTTCGGGCTTGACTGTTTGTATATATCATCATTCATAATATAATAATACAGCATATATGAGTACACCCCGTTTTGAAAAATAATATTTTTATCCATTTCTCAGTGAATATACGTCATATTTTGGTGCATTTGGACATTACTGATTTATTAAACACATATATTTATTAAAATAATATTTTAGTCACCAAACATCTTTAATAATAGAAAAATAACACATTTAAATTCATGCGAAATATTGGGGAAACTACAAAATTTCAACAAAAGTTTATACATTTTCTGTTTTTTTTTTTTGTGAACATTTTCTATTTAATATTTTTCCTTTACATATAAATTTGTGTGTACTAATTTTGAAGCGTTATCATAAGTTATTTTGTGAGATTAGCTCCAGATTTAGCTTCAGTACTGTCTAATGTATGCACAAATATAATATTATCAAGCTTCCTATAGAAAATATTCATGTAAATGAGAGATTTGTGAGGGGTGTACTCGTATGTGCTGAGCACTGTATATACTACTGTTCAAATCTTTGTGAGATTGAAGAGCAATCATTTATTTCATTTGGTAAAAATACAGAAAAATATATTTTATTATCTATTAATTTAATATTTAGTGTTAGACTTTAAATATAATGTTCTTTATTTTTCATATTTTAATATATTCTCATTGAGATTGGAAAGCTGAATTTATAATCCTTGTGCGTCATATGTTTTAAAAATCATTCCGTTATGCTGATTTGGTGCTTTATAGAGCTAGAATTATTAGTAGAATTTTTGTTCATATTAATATATGTGCTGAAAGCGACAACAAAAGATTGGAAGAACGATTGGAATTTTTAAATAAATCAACTGTTTATCACATTTGATCAATTTAATGAATAAAAAATATATAACTTTAATGAAAAAAATAAATATATATTTAATTATTATTTTAATGGTTCAACAAACATTAATAAAAGAGACAACAAGATGTAAGTTTTTTCTTTGAGGTAAACATTCAGACACACCTCAGCTTCAGCACATACTGCTGGAAAAGGGTTTTCAAGAGATGAGGATAAAGATGAGTTCATGAACGAAAACAGAAGCAAAGAAATGACAGATCCGTTTGAAACAAGATGCAGAAACACAGCCCTTCACACACACAGAGGGAGAGAGTCAAACAAACACACACATGTGTAAAGAGTGAGGATGAAGATGTGATGTCCTGCCAGTGCTTCATTCTTCATCAAATACATCACTTACCAGCTAAAAATAGTCTTGATGATGAATGATGTGAAGCTTTTCTTAATTCCATTCATAATAACTGATCTCTGATCTGTTAATTAAGTTGTGACATGAAATATTGTGGATAGTTCACACAAAAAATTTAATTTAGTCTTAATTTACTCAAGCTTTTCCTGTTTCAAACCTTTATGAGTTTCTCCTGCTGAACACAAAAGTAGATATTTCGAAAAATGCTGAAAACCTGTAGCCATAGTATTTGTTTTTTTCACTATGGAAGTCAACGGTTACAGTTTTCTTCAAAATATCTTCTTCAGTGTTCAACAGAAGGTACTCGTAAAGGGTTGAAACCCCTAATTTGTGAAGTGTGAGTTCCCGGAGCAGATCGGGGTAACTGACCCGGCATGAGTCGCGAAAGAAAGTGAAAGTGAACAATAGACGCAGGAGGAGGGCGGTTTAGAAGAGGGAACGGTAAAATAAGGTGCCGGATCAGATTTCAGAGGTTTGTTTCGGCGTGTTCCGGCACAAAGCCCTGGTTGAAACCACTTGAGGATGTGTAAATAATGAGTAAATGTCAATTTTTGGGTGAACTATTCCTTTAAGTGTGCTTTATCTTTCTATTAAAACACTTTCATGCAACCGTCTTTCTATATTCTTATGACTCCTTTCTCTAAATCTCAAATGAGCTGGTCTTAATGGATGGTGAAATGATTTTGTGCCTCTATCCGGTGTTTCTGGTCATCTGGCTAAGACAAACCTTGCATTGTGGCCAGTGGGTTGCTGCTGATGATGATGAATGATGGAAAGCTTTTCTTAATTCCATTCATAATAACTGATCTCTGATCTGTTAATTAAGTTGTGACATGAAATACTGTGGATAGTTCACACAAAAATGTAAATTTTGTCTTAATTTACTCAAGCTGTTTCCTGTTTCAAACCTTTATGAGTTTCTCCTGCTGAACACAAAAGTAGATATTTCGAAAAATGCTGAAAACCTGTAGCCATAGTATTTCTTTTTTTCTACTATGGAAGTCAACAGTTACAGTTTTCTTCAAAATATCTTCTTCAGTGTTCAACAGAAGGTACTCGTAAAGGGTTGAAACCCCTAATTTGTGAAGTGTGAGTTCCTGGAGCAGATCGGGGTAACTGACCCGGCATGTTACCAGAGGATGGAGAGGTGTAGTGCAGTGTTTCTCAACTGGTGGGAACATTTTTAGTGGGTCGCGGAGTGTGTGTTAAACATTAATTTTTAACTTATTTTGCTTATACCGGACTTTTATTTTGAAATGCTCATACCGGACTTTTATTTTGAAATGCGTATACCAGACTTTTATTTTGAAATGCGCAATTGTACTTTGTAATATCTGTATAATTTGATACATTTTGTCCAATGAAATCAATAAAAAATTGTTTATTTGTAAGTCTTGGTGATTTTCTTATGATTTATCCGTCACTACTTGTGTATGTTAACAGATAAATACAAATTAATTCATTGTAATTCCTAAAATTAAAATATAGTTCCTAAAAATTTGGGTCGCGGCTTGATGACCATGTAAAAACATGGGTCCCATGGCCAAACCAGTTGACAACCACTGGTGTAGCGGACGAATGTGCAAAAGCAGGGCGGAAAGTGAAGAGGTTTGTGGAGTCGCGAAAGAAAGTGAAAGTGAACAGCAGTCGCAGGAGGAGGGCGGTTTAGAAGAGGGAACGGTAAAATAAGGTGCCGGATCAGATTTCAGAGGTGTGTTTCGGCGTGTTCCGGCACAAAGCCCTGGTTGAAACCACTTGAGGATGTGTAAATAATGAGTAAATGTCAATTTTTGGGTGAACTATTCCTTTAAGTGTGGCTTATCTTTCTATTAAATCACTTTCATGCAACCGTCTTTCTATATTCCTTTGACTCCTTTCTCTAAATCTCAAATGAGCTGGTCTTAATGGATGGTGAAATGATTTTGTGCCTCTATCCGGTGTTTCTGGTCGTCTGGCTAAGACAAACCTTGCATTGTGGCCAGCGGGTTGCTGCTGATGAGGGCCTGGTTCATTGCTGTGCTTACACCCATCATTGTGTTCCTGTAACGTGTGGGAATTGCACAAACACACGCCATTCACACATGCAGAGAGAAGCAAGCATTTTATAATCACATTTCAAGAGCAAATGTGTCCATCGTGCAAATAGTGTTCACATGCTGGAAAGAAAAACAACAAGAAAGGAGAGAGAGAGCTGGAGAAATAACAGGGAAATCAGCAAGCGGTTTAAAAGCGGCAGGTTTCGACATAACTGAGACCAGAGGGTGAAGATTTAATCGGGAAAACACGTATGATAAGAGAGGAGGAAAGCTGTAATTATTTCAGCTCAGAACGCTTCGTCATAATGAAGGCTGCTGACAGAAAAACAATCAGGTTCTTTAGATTTATGATCGCTATATTTATGTAAAGCGCTGGATCCTAAATTTAAGCAATAGACCCTTTTCACATTTGCGTGTTTCTCAGTAGTCATAGTTGTGAAAACTTAAGAGCGCAGTGAATGGGAGAATACAACAAATCTATATTTTAAAATTTTATTTGCTGAAGTAATAAAATAAAAACTCCACGATGGTGTTATAAAGACTTTCAGAAAAAAAGAAAAAATTGTGTGAGAGTGATGACGGCAGCTAGACAAGAGAAAATAACGTCCAATTTACTGTCCTGTCACTTGCATTAGAAACGTCTCACATAAGTGGTAATTAATTTTTAGTAATTTGAAGCAATGATGATATAATACTTACATAAATACATAGAAATGTTCATAGTTTAAAAAAAAATCTGAATATTAAAAACTTTCAAGGATTTAAGATTATGATGATCGTTAAACGCGTCATAACAGGCCTATGAAAAGGGTCTATTATTCGTTACTCAAAAGATTACATTTGCTGTTTGTTCAAACTACTTATTTAAAATGAGCTGAAACAACACAATTCTTGAGTTTTTTTGGGACAACTTAATTGTTTTATGTTCAATCCACTTAAATTTGTAAAAACTAATAAGTGAACTACTTTCATGTTGTCCCAACGCAAACCAATTGTGTGGAACCCAGCTTTTTTATAGTGTTGAACAAAATAGGTATTGTAAATAATGATTAATGAACATTTACATTTTTTTCTTTACAAATTATATAATATATTTTACATGATATATTCTTATTTATTATAACACAAGTTTTTTTATTAACAATAATAACATTATCAACATAATAATAATTATTATATCATTAACATTATTAACACAAAGCTGATTTAATGATAATTATGGTGAAAAGCACTACACTAATAAACATGAATTTTACATTAAATATTTAATCATATCAATAACAAATAATATATTAGATTAATTCATATTTATTATTATTAATAATAATAATTAATTACAAGTAATTTTGTAATTAATTATATATTCTGTATATATATACAATGAAATTATTACTGTGGACACTTAATAATAACATTATTAACATAATTTATTATATTTACTGTTGTTATATCATTACTATTATAATGACATTAATAACCCATTATAAAGCTGCTTTAAAATATTAATTATTGCGAAAAGCACTTTACAAAAACACTTAAAACTTGACTTAAACACTGATTATTTAATTATATTATAATTCAATTAAAGTAAACAAATAATTTATTAGATTAATTCCTATTTCATTATTATTATTATTAAAATTATTATAATTAAAATTACCTACATCATATTTGGACACTACAGTATGGTTTCATTTGTTAATGTATTTACTAACATGAACTAATAATGAATAAAACGTGTACAGCGTTTATTATTCATAATTACACATTTACTCCAAATTCATTCTTGTTAACATGAGTTAATGCACTGTATGTTAATAAGAACTAACTGGTGTTGGGGGTAATGCATTACAAGTAACGCGAGTTATGTAATAATATTACTTATCTAAGTAACGAGTAAAGTAACGCATTACTTAATAAAATTAAGTAACAATATTTGAGTTTCTTTTTTTACTTTCAAATATATTTTCACTGAACGTTTTAGTGCAAAAACCTGTCAGAATTTTACATTGAATAATAAAATGATGTACATTATTCACGTAATTTGAATCCTGACCACCACATGAAAAATATGATAAAATAAAAATAATAATACAATCAAATTTAAAACAATAATAAATTAACAAACAAATATAATAAAATAAAATAAAGAAAAAATAAGGACATTAAATACAATGCGAGCTACTTTTTAGTATAATTAATTCACTTTTACAAAGTTCATTGCTGAATTAAAATTGAGATGAGAGAATGCATTCATTATTTTGAACACATGGAAGAAAAGGACTTGTACTTGTTAATGGAATGTACTTCACTAATAAGACAAAAAGTACTGCAAACACATTGCTTTAAACTTTCATTAATCTGTATATACGGCATGTAGAGCTCTGGGCTCAGAAAGTTCTCAGAGGATAAGATTACCCTACATTATTATTACTCAATGTGTTTTTTTAAGGTAAATAAAGGTGTTATACAGTCTGTTGTTAATTGCAGAGCTCCTCTATTAAAAAAAAGAAGAAAAAAACTCCCTGCAAGTTCTGGAAGAGACCAAGCCTCAGCCTGGTAAGAAAAAGTAATGCAAACGTAACTCAAAAGTAATGTAACACATTACTTACCATAAAAAGTGACGCAACTACTTTTTTACAACTCAATATTGTAACGCATTACTTTCTAAATCATAGGTCTCAAACTCAATGCCTGGAGGACCACAGCTCTGCACAGTTTTGCTCCAACCCTACCAAACAAAACTGATCCAACTAATCAAGATGTTCAAGACTACTAGAGACTATTAAGCAGGTGCGAGCTGGAGGTGGTTGGAGCTAAAGTATGCAGTGCTGCGGCCCTCAGGGATTGAGTTTGAGACCACTGTTCTGAAGTAACCTTCCCCAACACTGGAACTAACAATATATGAGATAAATAACTATTTCAATTAACCAACAATAACGAAGATGAATAAATACTGTAATAAATGTATTGTTTATTGTTAGTTCATGTTAGTAATAAAACCTTATTGTTCAGTGTTTTAGATCATGTGTTATTTATATTTATTAATCAAATTTAATATTAATTAAAGCAATTGGTGTCATTGATTTAAATTTAAATTTCAGCATCTTCCCAACGAGAACAGAAGCACATGTCCTTACCCTGTGTTGAGGCCAGGGCTGCTGAGGCTGGGTGGGGTGGGGCTGACTGTGCTGAGAGGAGGCGGAGTCACGGAGGAAGGGGCGGAGCTCATGGCGGCATGTCCACTGGTGGTGAGAGGACAAGCCACAGAAGGGGTGGGACTGACCGCTGCTCATAGAGAAGAGAAAGAGAGAGACCGTCTTGTTTTTCTGATTGTGTGGAACTTGTGTGCATTTTATTTTTACAGTGCATCTTTAAGTAAACTTTAAATAGCTCCAGATAATCCTCTTTGATAAAGAAATTAATCTTTTCTCCCTCAGGATTAGAAGGACCTAACATTTCCTTTCCTTTTCTCTTTTGAAGAAAAGAGTGGACAACAAAATCATCCTTACTACTTGAAGATTACATTATTTTTGCAAAGAAAATCACATTGGTTTGCAAGGCTGTTCAAAATTTTAGTATTACAAATACAAGAGGAAAAAAAAGGAAATTTGTTTAAACTTTATTCCTTCTCCCTGTTCGTCTTACCTGTTGTGCTGAGACTGGTTGCAACCTGAGCCAGTGCCTGACTGGACATCTACAGGAGAAAACAAAGAGACTATAATTACGCAACACACATTTCTAACAACAACCCAGGCTCCTTCTGAAAATGTACCCCTATTTGCATTTTAGCAGATCATGAAATAAGTCCCAGGACGTACGTTTTTTTGCAGATTTTGTTTTCGCGAATCCGCCAGAGGCCACTGTGAAGGCTTTTTGAGATCTCAAATTTCTCACCCAATTACTTCTCTAAAGCCAATCAACAGTGTTTTCAAAAGCACCGATCGACACACCGCCCATTTACTTCTCTAAACCCAACCAACAGTGTTTTCAAAAGCACCGATCGACACACCGCCCATTTAATTCTCTAAACCCAACCAACAGTGTTTTCAAAAGCACCGATCGACACCCCGCCCATTCACTTCTCTAAACCCAACGACAGTGTTTTCAAAAGCACCGATCGACACACCGCCCATTCACTTCTCTAAACCCAACCGACAGTGTTTTCAAAAGCACCGATCGACACCCCGCCCATTCACTTCTCTAAACCCAACCGACAGTGTTTTCAAAAGCACCGATTGACAAACCGCCCATTCACTTCTCTGAACCCAACCGACAGTGTTTTCAAAAGCACCGATTGACAAACCGCCCATTCACTTCTCTGAACCCAACCGACAGTGTTTTTAAAAGCAATCCAAAAAAAGAAAATTCCTCACCTGATTTTTACTATGTTTTCAGATTTTTACCACATTATCACCCTGTTATTTACTTGTTTATTTTAGTTTTTGGCTGTTATTTGATTGCTTTCTGAAACCTTTCTTCACCTGACTTGAACCCCGTCTTCTCAGTCAACTCCCCTCCTGTGGTATCAAATCCGTTGATGTACACGGCGAGACAAACTGGTAACAGCGGGAAAGCCGTCCATACAGAGTTAAGCGGTCTGCTGGTAAGCGCTAAAAGGAACAGTGTCATACCGCCACGTAGCATTAGTTTTAAAGATGAAATACAGCCATACGTACTTATGACTCCATAATTCGTGATCCCCAGAAATGTATATAGGGCTACGTTTTCAGAATGAGCCTGTGTTGCCTAATAATGACCTTCTTCAACATTTGATTTGGCTTTCTAAAGTCCAACTTTCATTGTACGCTGGAACATTATCATGACCAGACATGCTTCCTTTGTGCAACATTCTCATGAACCATACAGCTGAAATGGCTTTGGGTTCAATCACTCTTTCAGAGTGTGTGTTTTTGAGTGTGTACCATGTGCGGGCTGTAACAGGGAGCTTTGTGCGTCGGTGCTGGAGGCTGAGTGGGCAGCGGAGGGGTGGCACTGGAGGGGTTTATCCGCTTCTCTTTCTGCCGCCGGTTGCAGAACCAGACGCGGATGACCTCTTTCTCCATGTTGAGCTGCTCGGCCATCAGCAGGATTTCTTCAGAGGTAGGCTTCTGGTTCTAAAGGGCAAGACAAGATACAATGTGAAACCTGGCATGTTAAACACTTTCATGTTGATGCACGACACATTTGATCAATCTGATAAAAGAAAACATCTGATAAATGGATGTAGTTAAGTGTAATGTTAGTTTCAGTCTGTTAGTTTTTAAGGGTATCTATAAGCTAGTGAGCTCCAAAACAGTGACAAAATTCAAGTTCAGAAAATCTAAAACTGATATATACACGTAAAGCTTGTAGTTTGTCACTTTCACCTAAATGGATCAATGGTTTTTTTCACGTCACGTCACACGTCATATTGATCTATTTAGCTAGCTCTCTGCAACTCTCACATTGTCGCCCACTGAAGCTAAGCAGGGCTGCGCCAGGTCAGTACCTGGAAGGGAGACCACATGGGAAAGCTCGGTTACTGCCGGAAGTGATGTTAGTGAGGCCAACAGGGGGCGCTCAACTTGCGGTCTGTGTGGGTCCTAATGCCTCAGTATAGTGAAGGGGACTTTATACTGCTCAGTGAGCGCCGTCTTTCGGACGGTCCTGACTCTCGGGGGTCATTAAAAATCCCAGGATGTTCTTCGAAAAAGTAGGGGTTTAACCCCGGCATCCTGGCCAGATCTGCCCACTGGCCTCTGTCCGTCATGGCCTCCTAACCATCCCCATATCATAATTGGCTTCATCACTCTGTCTCCTCTCCACCAATCAGCTGGTGTGTGGTGTGCGGTCTGGCACAATATGGCTGCCGTCGCGTCATCCAGGTGGATGTTGCACACTGGTGGTGGATGAGGCCCCCCCCCACCCCATTGTAAAGCGCTTTGAGTGTTCAGAAAACCGCTATATAAATGTTAGGAATTATTATTTTAACTATTATTATACTTCTCTTCAAACCTTGACCAATCAGATGCTCTTTAGTGTCTGACATGTCCCAGCCCCTTCTCATTTGCAGAAGCTTCTCGTTTGCTTTTCATTGGTTGTTGCCAGATCGGATACGATTGCGGCCGGAAGTTAAGGAGGATTATTTAATATATTTATTAAATTTCCCATTAATTGTATTTTATTAACGTCTACCCCTACCCCCACCCTAAACCCAACCATCACAGTAACGTAAAAAACAGTAGTTGTGCCGAGTATTATTTATGTTATCTATTAACTGACCTAATAAATTGTATTTTTTGACGCCTACCCCCAACCCTAAACCCAACCGTCACAGTAACATAAATATATTAATTATTGCTATACAGTGTCATACAAAATGCTGCTATACTGATGTGCATATCGCACTTCCGGCTGGCCGCATATCTGCTCTAGATTTTACCCTTTTCATTTGATGCACTTGAGCTCAACCACTCTCACTAGCAGGGCTGTGATAAAACTGAAATGCTATTGGTTGTTTTTTTAAAGGGGAGGAGCTACTCTATGTCCCTTCTGTCTTAATTTTTCAGTTGAGATTACGTCAAACATTGAATAAATAATGCACATTTCAAAGCACTTCATGAGACCTTTGAATAACTGATACCCAAAAATGCATGTAAACGCTGAGACGTTGTTTAGTAACTGATATGTTTTCATTTAAATTCCAGATCAATTTTCAGGACAAAGAATTTGTCATTGATCTGATGGTGAAGTGTTTTTGTTTCTGGAAAGGAACTGGTTTGGTTTTTGTAATTAATGCTTCTGCCAGCGTTTTGTCAACTGGTAGAATGAGTTATTAAGAAGTGGAAAGAAACAGCGTGCGGCGCCTCAAGCGGTTCTGGCTGTTTGCCTTGATTTGATCGTAGTCTGTTTTCCTTGGAAAAAATATGCATGAGGCTTAACAACTAGGGTTGGGTGATTACAAGAGAAAAAGTGTGACTACTGAGGTTTTGTGACTAATGTGACTAACCGTAAAGTGAAACTCTCTATTGGGGATGAGGAAATTTGTATTGTCAAGTAAGAAGCACTGAAATTATTTTAAAACCAACGAGAATGGAGTTCATTTTTGTTATATGTTAATTTAATTTATACAAAAAAGCTTATATATATTTTTTCTGTGTTATATTTATCATACTTTATGATCTATACATTTATATCACATTATATTACATGTAGGATATATTTATTCACATTTATAATTATATTTTCAAGCTTATTCTGTTGATTACTCAGCTTGTTTTCAAATCAGCGTAAATATATAGAACACTGCAAACTGTTGAAATTATTATGCACCATTATATATTTCCTTCAGCTTGGTCTCCATTTCAGAGGTCTCCACAATGAAATGAACCACCAACTATTCCACCATATGTTTTACGACTCGAACGACTGGAACCAGCAACATTCTTGGTGTGAGGCGTCAGTGCTAACCACTGAGCCACCGTGCCACCCTCCATTATATATTTTTGTTATAATATAATATAATATAATATAATATAATATAATATAACATAATGTAATATAATATAATATAAGATAATATAATATAATATAATATAATATAATATAATATAATATGGGGCGTCACAGTGGCGCAGCGGGTAGCATAATCACATCACAGCAAGGTCACTGGTTCACATGTCGGCTGGGTCAGTTCGCATTTCTGCAAGGAGTTTGCATGTTCTCCCTGTGTTCGCGTGGGTTTCCTCCGGGTGCTCTGGTTTCCCCAAAAAGTCCAAAGACATGCGCTATAGGTGAACTGGATGAACTAAATTGGACGTATTGTACGGGTTTGAATGCAAGTGTGTATGGGTGTTTTCCAGTGTTGAGATGCAGCTGGAAGGGCATCCGCTGCGTAAAACATATGCAGGATAAGTTGGCGGTTCATTCCACTGTGGATTAAAAAAGGGACTAAGCCGAAAAGAAAATGAATGAATGTATAATATAATATAACCTAATATAATATAATATAATATAATATAATATAATATAATATAATATA
>CAIGQQ010006515.1:2214405-2250782 GCA_903798035.1 Danio albolineatus | reverse complement strand
GGGTTTCCTCCGGGTGCTCCGGTTTCCCCCACAGTCCAAAGACATGCAGGTGAATTGGGTAAGCTAAATTGTCCATAGTGTATGTGTGCGAATGAGAATGTATGGATGTGTTTCCCAGAGATGGGTTGTGGCTGGAAGGGCATCCGCTGCGTAAAACAAATGCCGGATAAGTTGGCGGTTCATTCCGCTGTGGCGACCCCGGATTAATAAAGGGACTAAGCCGAAAAGAAAATGAATGAATGAATGAATGAAGTAAATGTTTTTGCTATAAAGCTATACTCTATTTTACAGTGAAGTTGTTCCAATCAATCAGCAGAAAGTAAAATAGTTGACCATTTCTTACTCGCGCAACCAAACAGCACAATTATAAATTCTAGCATAAAAACAATATTCACAACAGAAACAAATAATTAATAAAAATGTAATAATAAAGAGACGTCACGGTGGCGCAGTGAGTAGCACGATTGCCTCACAGCAAGAAGGTCGCTGGTTCGAGCCTCGGCTGGGTCAGTTGGGTCAGCATTTCTGTGTGGAGTTTGTATGTTCTCCCCATGTTAGCGTCCAAAGACATGTGGTATAGGTGAATTGGGTAGGCTAAATTGTCCATAGTGTGTGTGTGTGAATGTGAGTGTGTGTGGTGTTTCCCAGTGATGGGTTGCAGCTGGAAGGGCATCCGCTGCGTAAAACATGTGCTGGATAAGTTGGCAGTTCATTCCGCTGTGGAGACCCCAGATTAATAAAGGGACTAAGCCGAAAAGAAAATGAATGAATGAATGAATGTTGTGTATAATAAATATTGTGTTAATATTTAAAATTAAATGACAAAAGCCTCCAAGTATTCAGATATGTTTACACAACACAATACAAACGTTTTACCCTTTTATATTTAGAGAAATATCTCTCATTTTCAATCACTACAAATCAAAACATTTGATCAAAATCAAGACATTTGTTTAATCTATTTTACTGAAACAGACGTCTAACAAAATCCAGAGCATCCAGAGAAACCGTGAATTGTAAAGCGCTCTCTTAATTCTTTTTCCACAGCTGTTTATATCTGTAGATATAAAAATATATACAGTTTTGGTTTTATATATGAAAGAGAAAGGAGGAGACGGGCTGCAGTAAAGTCTTTGATGAATTCCCTGGTTACATTCAGCCGCTGTTTCATTTTGATGATGAAGAGGCCTCACAAACACACACACACATAAACACACACACACACACACACACACTAAACCACACCTCTAAAAACAGAATTACAAACATGCCTTGAAGCCAACTCTCCAAAATAACAGAAATATGTCTGCTCATTATGAAACACACACACACACACACATTGTCAGCTGTCCTGCCTGCTTTAATCTTTGTGCTCAATGCGGAGCTCGGTCTCTCTCTCTCTCTCTTTCTCTCTCTCTCTCTCTCGCTCCACTGTTCTGTGTGATAGAGTATCGATCGCCCGCCTCGTCTCGGCTGAAGGGGGAAGGGAGGGGGCAATGGTCAGATGTGCGCCAAGGTTGTCTCCTTGGCAACTGGCGGAGAGGTCGCAGGGGTCAGCGGGAGGGGGAGGGGTCAGTGGAGGAGGGGGAGGGGTCAGCGGCTGACCACTGCTAATGTTTGGGTGATGAGTAATTGTGTGTTTGGGAGGGGGGGTTCTGCTGGTGCAGGTGTGGATGATGTGTTTGGGAGTCTGGACGTAGTGTTCGGTTGGGTAAAGATGCTTTGGATGATTTTTATTTAGTCATATAGGTGACTTATGATATGTATTGAACAAGATATGTTTATGTTGATGGATTTGTTGGTTTAATCTATAACAGGAGATCAAGTTAAAATGTGAGTTTAAAGGTGAGAATGCAGCCACAAACTGTCTTTTTTTTCGTGGATTTATACATTTTGAGATTTTTTTTTTGGCTGTATGCAGTTTTTTTGGTATAAATAAAAGAAAAATTATTTATAATTAACTTTTAATTGTTTATTTTGTTACATTTTATCAATTTAAGTATGTAGATTTCAATTACAACACATTTTTAAAGGTTGTTTCCAGCAGATTAGTTTTATTTCTCCTGCACTGAGACATAAATCTGCACTTCTAAAGTATTTACTTACACCAAACTTCACAGTTTTGTCCATATCTACATTCCAAAGGTTGTTCATACCGTACAGTTTTTCTGACTGCACATTTTATTCTACAAATTATTTTTCTACAAAAGTCTTTTCGTTATATTTTCTGAATTACAGTATAAAAAGAGACTCCCAAAATCACTTATATAAAAAGTTAGACTCTAATATATCATAAGAATTAAACAAGAATTTTGAAAGCAACTGATGTTCAGATGTTTGTGCTAGAGATTTGTGCTAATTAGCACATGTATATTAAATAACTATTTTAACAAAATGTTAGAGAACTTCTAATGCAGAAATAGTTTGCATTCGACTGTAAATGTAATCCATCAACTGGAAGAGTATGATAGTTACTATTAGAACTTTTTGTTACTATTATTTAGTGGCATGGTCTTGTCTTAAAGCTAAAAAAATAAATAAATAAATAAATAAAATAATAATGAAGGCTCGGAAATGTTTAAATCAGCTTTTGTTCTTCAAAACTACAACATAAAAAAATACTAAACATGGCATAAGGGACATTTTTGCATGTTTCCTTCTCACACACAATATTGAGTGTGTATATAGTAGCTATAGTTGTTTATATGTACTATAGCAGTAATGTTTAAGTAGTAGTTTTTAATGTAAGAGTGTAAGTAGTTTTTGATGCATATTTTTAATAGGACTATGAACACTTTCAGAGGTTTACTAGTTTAAAAATACTTTAAAAGCTCATCCAAATACAAAAAAGTGACACAATTACACAGTGCTCTTGCAACAATTAGGTAATATTCAGATAAGACAAGAACTTTAACACGTGTTTGATAAACAAAACATGTTCAAAAATTATCTTCTATCTAAAAGATGAAGCTAAAAATGTACAATAGAATATCTTCACCATATATTTAAACAAATAATCTAGTTAAAACTCTTAAAACGAGAATTTAAGTTTAAGCTCAAGTTCTTTAAACCACTTCAGAGAAGAGAAAATAGGAAATAAGAAGTAAACATGGCCAAATGATGAAGCTATCGTGTACATTTTGTGTCTTTAAACATTTTTAAGGTTTACGTGTGTTTTAATTCGTACACACTCAATAACAGGTGACTCAAGGATATATTCTTTAGGCCTATATGTATAAACACTTTTAAGTATACTTATATTTAAAAGTACATCACACAATGACAGGGATACTCACGGAAAGCTGTTGCTATGGTGACTTCCTGAGGTGAACTGGACTTCCTGGTCATGAACGTCTTTTAAGTGAACTTTGACGAAATTAATCTAACTTTTGTAGCTAAAAACATACTAAAATATATGTAATACTTAAAATCCATCGAGGTTTTCTGATTGAGTGAGTTTAAACGTTAATAACAAGCAACGATGAATGAAACTGTCAGTAATATTCACCAATGTAAAGTGCAATTCACACCGCTAGATGGCGACCAAACTCACCAAATCATGTGGTTTCTTGTTGATTACCTGGACGCCGAGTTGACATTCAAGATTTGATTCTTCAGATTGAAGTTCATCTTTTCGCTCAGGTGATGCTAGCTATACATATTGATGTACAATTACTACACAATTGGGGTTACGAAAGATTTACTCTTAATCCGAAACAATAATTTTCTCAAGTCAAAAGCGCATTACGCAAGGTATTGTTTTGTTGATCGAAAATAAATTAATGTATTAGTTTCACTAACTGAGGGCCTTGCCCTTATGGCTCTCTTGAGTACAATAATGTTTATGTTTATATTTACGCGTTTCATAAAATGTTTGTATACATCATGTTAGCATATTGTTTTCTCTTAAAAACGATTTGAGCTTAATCAGTCTCCAGTGGGAATAAATGTTTTGGCGGGGAAAAACCAAGGCGGTAATGTCTTGTTTTTGAAGACGATGGTTAGTTTTAGCAGTTATAAGATGGTTATTGGCTAGTTACGAAAATTAACCATGATTTCATTACAGTAAATGGTAGTTACCATGTAACCGACAGTCACAATGTTACAAATTTGTCCAGCTAGCTAGTACCTAGTTGTTAAAATGTACGTTAGATAAGCTATAAATTCGCTGCCATGTTCAAAACAGTCACCGTCATGCTAATGTTACATTCTCATTCTCAAGGCCTAGAGATCTTATAAGAATCTACATTTGTAAATAATGTTGTTCAGACCTATTTAATTCCAGTTCATGCAAATTCTTAGTGGAACAGTTGAGGATTAATTTCTTTTTTTGCAATATATTAAACCAAGTGTGTGTTTTTGTTGAGGTAAATGATGACAAGGTGTATCTCCACACATTGAAATATATGATAAATATATATCACAAACTGCTTGATATTTGGAGTTTGTCAAAAATGAGGAACCCAGTATATAATTGGAGAGGAAATTCTGGACTTGGAGGTGCAGGAACTTCTTGAGTTAAGGGGATTTAAGCGACCAGAAGTGGCTGATCACACTGACCAGACTGGGGTGTACAAGTTTGATGAAGGATTTTAGGTAATGGTTCTACGGGCCATTGGCAGCTCTGCAGGCTAAGAACAGTGTCTTGGGTTTATTTCTTGCAGTCAGTGTAGAGAGCTGAGCACAGGCGGAAAATGAGAGAATTTCCAGAGGTTAAATACAAGTCGAGCGGCAGCATTTTGGATGCGCTCGAAGAACCGTGTAGGAGATACAGGTGGACCAAAGAGGGCTTGAGCTTCTGTGATTAAGAGCATGATTACAGTTATTTGAGATATTCAGTTGCTTCACTGAGATCGCTAAACAATAAAAAAGGTTAGCTTAACTGCAAGTACATCTACAAAACCTGCTGTATCAGATTTGAGGCCTTCAAACTCCTAAATATAAAGAGGCCTGGAAAAAAACTAAAAGGGCTTTTAAAGGTATAGTTCACTCAAAAATGTAAATTCTGTCACCAATAGCTCACCATTGTTTTAAGAGTTTCTTTCCTAGAAGATATTTTGAAGAAACCTGGAAACATGTAACCATTGAGTTCAATAGTATTTGTTTTTTTACTCTGTAAGTCAATGGTTAAAGTTCTTCACATTTTTTTTCTTTCAAAATATCATCTTTTGTGTTCAAGAGAAGAAAGAAACTCAATGTTTTAAACTACTTGAGGCTAAATAAACAGTGAGATTTTTTTTCATTTTGGGTGAACTATTCCTAAATGTTTTTCCAGGAAGCATTCTTTCATAGTGGGAAGAATAATCCCCTTTTCAACTCTTTTTCACTATAGACTATTTCAATGTGGTCCTGCCAATGCCCCATGAACATTACCTGCTGGTTATCAAACTATTTCAAACTGTAAAAAAAGGCAATTCTATCATGACGTAATGTCAAAACAGCTATCATAACATTATTTATCAATATGTGTCTCTTTTTTTATTCTCAGAAGCTATGGAAATAAAAAAATATAAAACAGGAAATGCGTGGGGATCATTGTTTTTGTTTACGTCCTTCAAAATGGTCTTTAAAACATTTTGTGGAATGAGAAGATTATATGGATGTTAAAAGTTCTTCATGGAACCATAAATGACAAAAATCTTTATCTTTAAGAAAGTATGTGATCAAAACTTTGCTTTACAAAAGGTTGTTTAATGTATGACATGTCAACTGATTAATAGTTTACATGTTTGTTTGATTGTTTTTTTAGAAACCAAAAGTATTTTTACCTCTGAGAGCCTTCAGGGTGTGGTACATTCGACTTCTTTGTGCTGCTGAAGGTATAAAAGATTTTTATAACTTAAAACTAACTTCTTAACTTGTTATCCTGCATATTTGATGACATATTAAAAGTATCACAGTACCATCAAAATGTAGTTTAGCAAGAATGTTTAATAATTTGAAATATAATAAATTGTACTATAATTACTTTTTTAAATATTTGTTTTAAGAAGTAATACATTTGTTTCATTTTATATTAATAGATCTGTAACACTGTATAACAATGGAACATGATTTGTTCCATATTTTGACATGTTATTTTCAAGTAATTTGAAATGTAAAAATCAGAATCACAATGAGTTTTATTAGCCAAAGGAATCTTTTGTGGTTTTCAGGAGCTCAGGATACATAAATACATTCATACATATCAACACAGGAACACAGGAGGACATTTAAAATAAGTGGAAAATAAAGTAAACAATAACATTCTAAAGTTATATATATATATATATATATATATATATATATATATATATATATATATATATATATATATATATACATCTAGATGGTTTATGTATGTCCATTGTTGACTTAAAACTAATATTTATTTGCATTAAGTATGCTCTGTATAGAAAATCACTTTTATTTAATTTGATGAGGATGGATTGTATGATGCTTTTAAGAAATACTACGTATCCAGCAGAGTGCAAGTTAGACTTTATTAGCACAGACTTCATTATGAATGCGTATTAGTTTTAAAGACAGACATATTGATTAATATTGTGCAAGTTTCATTTGAGTGACCCTGCACTTTCGTTCTTGTTTATGCATGCAGAATTATGAACCTAATCCATTAAGTCACGTATGATGGATCAAATGTGCCAATGTCCATCAAGTGGAGACCCACCCCTCAACAACTCAGGCTCCCTCACAAATGTGGCCCTTCTTCCCCATCAGTATCTACTCGGTCGTCATGGAAACAGCCAAGATGCTGGGCACAACAAGGGAAAGTGAGAGAAGGAGAGATGGAGGGAAAAGTGTCTGAAGGTCGTGCACAGATTAAAGGTCGGTGATGACAACGGCGCATGTGCCTTCACGGGTTCAAGTTTGAGTCCTCATTATATCATTTAATCCTAGTGTTTTTACATAGTCCCACACAGACCCCCAAATATTTCGCACTTCCTCGGTTTCTCGCCATGTCACGCCCATTGATCTTCCACTTTCTCCTGATCTCTCTCTTTCTTTCGGGCTCACTCTTTCTCCCTGAAAGAGCCAGATGGGGTGAGCGTTTTTTATTCTCAGAGGCCCTCCTGCACGTGCCTCCTATTCAGAGCCTTAAAGCGTTTAATTCATGAGGGGTTTGATTCTACAGAGAAGGGGCCTCCGCATCCCTCCCTCCGCCCGCGTTCTTTCGGCCCTCTCTCTTTCTCTGATCCACTCTTACACCATCTTATTTCTTCTCACTTTTTCCCCCCAGCTTCTTCATTCACTCACCTTCTCTTTTTGACTCATTCCTTCCTCCGTACTGTTGCTTTTTGCCATTTCATTCGGTTTATTTACTGATAAAAGTAAGTTATAAGTTTGGAAAGAATTAAAATTGGGAGATAAAATATTATTATTGGTTTGTGGTTGCATTTGGTAAGATTTAATAAAGCAAAAATCACCAAACGCACACATGATGTTTCTTTTTCTGTTTCATACAGATGCGCAAAGTACGTGCAAGATTGACCCTCCCGCTCTCTGATAATTACACATTGAGTTAGTGACCATTATCCTGTCAGGTGCCTGTTTGATAAAGCCGTGATAAACCTTTCTCCTGTCCTTGCTTTGCTCTCACACTGCCTTTCTCTGTTCCTGAATTTCCAGACCTGGTTGTCTCAGATAGCTTGAGATTCTGAGCTTGTTTTTTTTTTCCTTTGTAAAAAGAAAATTGAGAAATTTGGACGCCTTGAAATGCTCCCGCTGTTCACTCTGATATAGCTAGACTACCACGCTGGTCGCAAGTGTAACATTTCTGATTAGCTTCAATAAGAATTTAGTTTATTTAAAAAAACACACACACACATCTGTAATTATTCAAATGATGTCTAATGAAGATGTCCACAAAAAATGAAAGACAAATATCTTTGATATTAGATGACAGTGCTTCACATGATTTAATAGATTATTATATTTTATATAACCTTTTACATTTTCTGCTTAGTCTTATTCATCTTCTTTATTTTCTTATTATTATATTCAGTAGCGTCAGTAACACATTTTAATTTGATATAATTGTATTTTTCTTTTCTTATAATGCATGCATATGCATGCTTCCATTAATTATGTTCTAAATGTATTTGTATATTTTACGTAATGTTTGTGTACTATAATAATAAATCTAGCTATCTATTAAATGGCAAACCGGTGAAGCAAAACTTAAGGAAATATACGTGCAGCTCAGTAAAAATACACAGGTTCCCTTCATTTTGACGACCTCTCCACCTGTCGAGGGGACCCTGGTGGCAAGAAACAGTGGGATTATTTAGTGCCGTTGGGCTTTAATTGATATTGAATGTGGTCAATATTTATTCGGCTTCAGTTAACGCGAAAATAATAAGGCCTCATGTTCGCGACCGGCGTGTTCCCGGATAAAGAGGCCGATGCGCCGTCGAGTGGAAATCGATGAACACACTGAGTTAATTATGAGAAATCAATTAAAAGGATGGAATTGTGACTTTTATAAAGAGCGAACTGCCATCGAGATATCGACAGGTCGAGAGGGGAGCGAGAGACACTTCTTCCCGGCGCGCGCGCGTTTGATGTCTCGAGCGCGCGGCTGGTATCTCTCTATCTAGTGAGACAGAGAGAGAGGCAGACAGACAGACAGAAGGAGAGAGACGTGCTGACACCAACTACAAAGATTCAGTGAACATCTTCCAGGTTTAAACTCCCTCTGTCTGTCTTCTGGAAGCTGTAATGGCCGCGTAAATGGCTTCACTTGGATGTCTTTAACTTATTTTATATATCTAAAAACTATGTATAGTGCTGTAGGCCAAGGTATTAGAAACATTAGAAACATACACATTTAATGTATAGGCTACATATTTCAATTATTTATTTGTCGAAAAATAAAGCACTTTTATCTGATATTACCCCACGTAAACATTCTTAAGGTGAGCTGTGCCATTTTTCTCACCTGGTTCTCCCTTATTGTCTGTCAATTACATTTAAGATATAATCTTAAACATAATGTAAATACATAATTCGAGTTCTACAAATACGGTTTTAAGATTGTCTTATTTTGGAGAAACTGTCTTTTGCTTTGCCTTTTTTATTGAATATGAATTTTAGCAACAAGACGTTTTTATTACCTGTCTGCAAAAAAATAATACACGCATGTATGCATATGCGTGTGTTTGTCTATATATTTTATGCGATATTTGTGTGTGTATGTGTAGGATTTTTGGTTTATAATTCTGAAGCATTATCGTTATCCAGCAATTGCAAAATGCAAACTTTTCTCGTGTCCATCAGCCTGTTTCAGAGCAGAATAAAAAGTAATCGCGTGTATATTTCTGTCACATAATTAACGTTCTTTGATTTTTCCTTTTTGCTTTATATATTTATTTATTAACTCATCTTTGTTTGAATCAAATTTAACGGTTGTTGTATTTAGTGAAGTCTTTCCGTTTTATAAACTGAATCATCGAATTTACAATTGAAATTTAGTTGCGTTTGAAAAGTTAGTTTGCATTGGACAATGTGCATTTGGAGTTCTTAGATTTGTGGTCTATATTATATATACTATATATTTAGACGATTGTCAAATTGATTGAATTAATATAGAAGCATTTGCATTTATTGTTTAATTATGCATTAGTTTAATTTTGCATTTTTGCATATTCAAAATGCAAGCATAGGACTTGAATCTAACGAACATATTAAATTGTGGTATTTAAAATAAACGCAAATTTATGTAAAATGTTGAATATTTAATTGTCTTTACGCTTTCGACTGTAGTCGTCAAATTAGGATTAGGAACTAATAGAATGGTTGCTCTGGCATGTTTTATAAACGAACCAAGAACGGTTTATAGCCTATCTATTAGATTTTTAAAAATGCAAATATGCATTCATTAAATTAGCTAAATCAAACGTGCGTTAGCGAGTAAGAGTTTTATTAACGCATAATAATGCATTCACAATTTTATGAATATTTCTGTTTAATTTGCTTAATAATTATTTAGATTTATGATAATTATTTATATGTAAAATCTGTCAGAATAACTGAAATTAAATCTGTTTTGACTCCTGCATTTGCAGGTGTTTGTAAGGACTCGAAACGGCAGATCTAAGATTCAGGGCAACACAATATAAAGCATTTGATTTCTTCTTCACACTCTTTTTTCTTTCTTTTTTTCTTTATTACAGCAATATCATTTATGTAATTAATTATTATGTATACATATACAAAATAAAAGACTTTGATATTAATTATCCTAATATTTCATTTTACATAATTTAGTGACTGACAAAAATTGCATAATAAAGCAGTGAAAGTAATATTCATGTTTCAGTAGTTAACGCATTAATGTGCGCATATCTTTCACATTTCACAACTAAACCGGGAGACACATCCGTGTGACTTTCAATGCTTTTTTTTTGTCTTGAATTATTCGCCACGTTCGTAATGTTTTCTGATAGTCTTGAACATTTCGCGCACCTCAGCAAAAAGCTGCAAAATAATATCAATCCTTCAACTTCAACAACGATCTCAACACCAACTTGTAGTGCAAAAGGCTTTGACGATTAAAATAAAAAAGAAAGAGGGAAAAAACAAACAACCCTGACGTTAACGTTAAAAAATACCATTTGTCCACACAATGTGCAAAGCTGTGCAAAGCCCATTAGCTCACGACCTTAGTGTCAAAGGGCAGCTGGTCAGTCTCCAGACGCGCTTGCCGCGAGAGCGCGCATCCTCTTCTGGCGTTATTGCGCTATATATTTCATTAGTGAAAAGGCATATGTCCAGCATACACGTCAAAACAATATATAATATTAGAAGTCCAGTCATATAGTTTTGATATTGTGCAAATATCAGTTGTGTGCATATTTATACAAAAAAAATGTAGAAATTTTATCACTGTACATCAATGCAATTATTTGATATATTCTTATGTTATTGTATATTACTATAAATACCAGAAAATATAATAAATGAAAGTAAATAAAATAACTTTGGTCTTCCAAAATAATAAATGCTCTGAATAGTAAATAATGGCAGTTTATGAAGGGATTCATATTGCTGGATTGAAAACAGTGTGTTCTGCAGAGTGGATGTCATGTTTGGTCAGTGTTTAATCAATAGCTTTGATTCTCTTGAGCTGATCATCGACTTTTTGATGTGCCATCATAAGGAGAGTCAGTGAGGTATTGACCTCCAACACCCATGCTTTGCTTTGGCTTTTGCCGTCTTCATTGTGTGTGCTTATATTAGGGAGCAAATCAAGTGTGTGCATGCATGTAAGGCTTTGCTTTATTCCTGGTGGATCTATCTAAACAAACAGTATCTAAAGGTTAATTTATGGACATGTTATTGTCACCGGTGATATATATTTAGCTTTGTAAAACATTTATGTAGACGATGAATAAAGTGATTTGATTGTTTTGTGACAAACACGCATACACATGCACACACACGCTCGCTTCGTGAGCTCTGTGCTGGTTGGTTGTCCAGGTGGTTAAAATGCGGGCAAGCGATCAAGTTGAGGGGTCGAAGGGCAATTTCATCCCAGACGAATGACCTCATTCGCTGGAGGCTGACCCCGCTGGTCAAACTGGTAAGCGGAGGAAAGAGAGATAAATAGAGAGAAAGAAACCATTGGCGTTGGGGCTGGTCATCTAACAGTCATGGTGCCGTCATATTGGGTGAATTTTGGTGTGGTCAGATTCTGCTGTCTTTCTAAATTAAGTAGATTTTCACTCTTTGTCTCTGTGTCGTTCTCTCTCAGTCGCTTTCCTGAATTAACACCCGACCTTGACCAGTGACACTGAACCTAACCTTCAGGAGTGCCTAAACCTCAACCCCCACGGCCACACACACACACACACACACACATTAAAGCAGAGAAACACACACAGATGTCCAGCTAGAAGCATGTGTGGGTAAATGTCACATCATGAATCTACACTGCTCTGCTCTTCTGAAATAAAATCAGAGATGCTGATGACAGATAATGTTTTTTATTTTTATTTTTTTAAAGATTTAATGTTTGTATTTATTTTTACATGCAATAATAGTTGTTCGTCTAAATGCATTTTTTTTGTAAAAAGGCCTGCGATGCATTCTATCAGGAGCTGGAAGTGGTACATTTTTCACAACAACATTATATATTTACTTAGAGCAACAACTCTGCGCACACATACAAAAATCACACACACACACACACATGCACACACACACACACACACACACACACACATACACACATATATATATATATATACACACACACACACTTTGGGTGCAATATGGGCAAACCCAGCTGTTGGATTGCATCATTTAAAATAATTAAAATCATTAAAAAAAATTGGCAAATGGTTGATTTTGTCCATATTTTACCCAAATCTGAGCTTTAAATTGTGTATATGTATATATTAAACATTTGTGTTTGTACATTTTGAGGTAAACATTCACATACACCAAATGTACACACTAGGCATAGGACGATAACCGTTTTCAAGGTATACTGCAGTTTGGAAAAGTCAAGATTTTCATACCGCCAAAATTTACTGCTATACCGTGACTTTTTTATTTACTTTTTTTTTTTTTGTGTAAATAGGAAAGAAATCAGTGTTTTTGAAACAAATGAAGACAGCAGAAGTCAATGATTCGACACGTTTACTGCTCCAAAACACTTATATAATAATATATCGTGTATAATAAAATATATCGTGTTCAAAGGGGAAAAGGGTTTTTTTTTTAGCCAGACATTTAAAAAGAATATGTTTAGAGTAGTAATTACAATACCATCATACCGGGAAACCGTGATATTGTCAGAATCTTATACCGGCCCATGCCTATAGTACACACACACACATACATATGTCATTTCATTGCTGGCAGTGCTGTGAAGAAAGTGAAAAGTAGAGATATAATATAAATAAATAAGAAAGTATATAGAAACGACTGAATCCAAGCCCCTCAAAAAAAAAAAAGCTAACCATAGAATTCTCCGGACTAAGTATTTACTGCCCTATAGGTTTTGTTACTTCTCCTCCCCCAAACACCCCTCTCTTTTTTTTTCTTTCTCTGTCTTCCTGCTTAATCCCTGCCTACTTCACCACATGTTTTCTAATCCCAAATATCAGAGGTATCCCCCCCTCGCCTTTGAGCCCCTAATGCTGTAACCTCCTTTGATACAACCTTCTTTGCTTCCTCTTCCCCTCTTCTCTCACTCGTCTTATCACTCACTCACACTCTCTGCACTTGTCCTCTTGTTCCTTGCGCATTGTTTCGTTGCTTTCTGTTTGTTTCCTTTTTTATTTGTGCACCCCATTTTAATTTAAGTATTGACATTTTGAAACTACAAATAATTCCAAATAAATTCATGCTTCATGGCAAATCTCATAGAACTTTAAAACAATGGCACTCAGTTTCTTGGTTACTCGATTTTGAAGTTCTGGAGTGTGAGAAGATGAATCCACATGTGCATGTTTGTGCATGTTGCCAAGTGTGATATCAATAGGTTAATAGGCGTGGTGTCACATTCAGTAAGTCGCTGATTAGTTGGCACTTCACCAATCCATACACTAGTCAGGAGTCATAGACCCTTGCGCATTGATTTCCCCCTTGCCTTAAGAATGAGTTAGAGGTCGGCATGGGGTTCAGCTATTGATCGACCCCAAATCACAACCCACCCTGCTCCGCGTCAACCTGTGCCACTATAGCAATCCTGCGCTTTCATAGGGCCAGCTTTGCTATGCTTCCCCCGATTGGCCGGTGCCACTCAGTCAAGGTGCGTCTTTGGTAATTGGCCCTTGTTTTGATTGACAGCTAAATTTACATGCTCACCCATGGATGAGCGCTTTTGTGTTTGACCATCTGATGGGACCGTTGAACCAACTGCTCTGTTGGCGCATGAAAACACGGCCGTGGATATGCGCACTAACCTTTGACTCCCTAATTTGCTTAGTCACCATTTAAAGTTGTGTGATGGTCCATTTAGGTTGGCCGTCGTCCATAATTGAGTCCTTTCGCCTGCACTCGTTCATTATCTGTGTCAAATAATTCCTCCCTTCCCCTCTCCTGCTCGCTTTTCTGTCTTTCCTTCTTTGCCGGATAATTGCGCGTCTGTTTTCGTCCTCAATTTTTCTTCATCTCCACCAGTGGTGTAAAGTAACTAATTACAAATACTCAAATTACTGTAATTGGGTAGTTTTTCTCAGGAATTGTAATTTACTAAGTAGCTTTAAAAACATGTACTTTTACTTTCCCTTGAGTACATTTTTAGTGCTGTATCGGTACTTTTACTCCACTACTTTCCTTTAACCTGCAGTCACTACATTATTTATTTTTGTCTATCGTCAACGGTAAAATCCGTCCTGTGATTCCTGTCCAATCAAATCGCACATAGAAGGTTTTTGTCATACTGATCTACCTCAAGACATGGCAATTTATAATTGCAGCAAACTGTTTGTAAGCATTAAAAGTGTCCAAGATGATGTCCAAAATCTTTACACGCATTGACCCAGAGACTGTGTAGATGTTTACTGTGTGATGACTGAAATGGCCTTAAACACCCAGCAGGCAAAAGACGTCAACAAGACGTCAGGTTGACATTGTACCCTAATGTTATACCCAACATCAGGCTGATGTCAATGTCCAATGTCCAACCTAAAAATCAACCAAATATCAACGTCTAATGATGCTAATGACGCTATGTGGACGTTACCACTATGACATCTATCAGATGTTGGATTTTGCTCGCCATACCAGACGAATAAATGTCAGTATTTGACGTCAATATGACATTGGCTTAAGATGTTGGCTCGTCTTTCTATCACAAGCTTAAATCAACCAAATATCAATGTCATTTCACTTCATTATTGGACATCAAAATAACGTTGTCTTTACACGCTGACTGGACATTAAACTTTGGTCACCTGAAATCACAACCTAAATCTAACCTATTATTAACGTCTTATGGCGTTGTGTGCCTGCTGGGTAATAACTAAATGCACTACAGAATGTTACGTTTACACATCCACAAATGACATGTAAATGAATCAGCTTTTTACAGTGTAATACTCACTACTCGATACTCTTGAGTACTTTTGAAAGGGCTACTTTTTACTCATACTTTGAGTAAAATTTACAACAGATACTTATACCCTACTCGCACTACATTTTTAGGCAAGTAATTGTACTTTTACTTGAGTATGATTTTTCTGTACTCTTTCCACCACTGATCTCCACCCGTTTCATTGACTCTATACATCCCCTTTTCCTCGCCCACTTCCTTCTATCAATGTTGAGCTTTTCAGCTCCTTTTCTCTGCACTTCCTGATTCCCCGCTGTAATCTCATCGCCGTTGCTCCCCTCGTTCTCCTTTTTCCCTCTCTCCCTCTCTCTCTCTCTCTCTCTCTCTCTCGTCTTCACTGTGTAAGCAAGAGAGTAGAGGTTGTTAAACATTTTTCTTCTCTCTTAATTGTTTTGACTTGTGCCATCGGCATCCCGATTAGGGCCCATTGATTTCCTAGTGCTAAGTGCATTGATTTCTACATTTCTTATTGATCTCGGTTCTAAATCTACCCACACACACAGTCTCAATGCACAAAGCGAGACGGAGAGAGAGAAAGAGAGAGGAGAAGAATCTGTTAAGTGTGTCATATTGTACGCCAAAAAAAGGAGTTCAAAAGTTTTTACTATTAGATGACATGCTCAGTTTAGAAATGCTGAATTTACATATTTTTATCTAGTGGAATTAACTAAATTCACATGCAACTTTTTAAAAGTTATATATTTAAAAATATATGCATTAATATTATTATTATTCAGTGCGATATGGTTAGTTGTATCTATTAAAAACATTATATTTAAATAGTTGTTATGATTTATGCGTAATTAATATAATGAAAGTATTAGTTTATATTTTATGAAGATATTTTAAGGGCATTTTATAGGGCACTAAACAATGTACTCATGTAATAACATATAACCTTAAAATTATATATGAAATATAATGTTATATTATTAATTAAAATTAATTGTTGTAAAAAAATTAATATTATATACATATTTTTATAATTTATATCGATTTATGTGATATATTTGTATAATTTTCAATGCACATCTCATTTGACAGATAGAATAGCACACACTTATTCACCACTCCACACACACACACGCACACACACACGCTCAGAATAACCTGCTTTACCTTTTGCCTCCACGTAGCCACACACACACACACACACACACACTCGGCACCCCATAAAGATCACAGACGGGGTATTGGGGCTTTATCCTCTTCCGCTGTAACGGTGGATCACATATTCAGCAGGCCTCTGACAGGGCAAAATCAGCTCCCCCTCTCAAGCTAGTCTGTGCGCTACTGATAGCCCCTTCCATGTCATAGCATTAGGCCGCTGCAGGCCGCTGCGGGCGAGACACATCGCCAGCACTTTGGGGGTCGATGTCTTTTACCAGCACTGACTGCTGGATCTTCAGCCGCTGTCTCCCAAGTCTTTGATCGCGTTAAAACTAGCATAGCGTGGAATGATGGTAGAATCTGTATGAAATGGAAAATACTTATTGTGGCAGCCGCTGTAAAGGATGCATTAATAATAAAAAAAGACGAAATAAAAAAAATCTTGTTTGTGAATTTTAGCCCCCTTAAGCAAATGTGTGAAATCGAAATATTGTAAGAGTGTTTGGCAGGCTATGCAAGAAAAGCTCAAACAGATGTAAGCAGCCAACTGCATGCCAGATCACAAAGGCTATCGGTTGCCATATAAAATTAATTGAATATATTTGAGTAGGTGCAAAACAAATTCAGTTCATCATGTCGGGGTAAATGATCTGTTCAACGAGGAAACTCCCATCATTGTATTGATGAGCCGACAGTCTGTCAATATCCGATGTCTATTGGTGATTAAAGGGAAGACAACATTAGCACCGTGCAATTATTACCCACCTGCGTGTGTGTTAAAAGAGAGCTACGGCGCAGAGGATGGATTTGTATTAGAGGTATTGGCAGGCTTGAGCTGGGTATTGACAATATGTCAGCACTGATCATTAGATCAGCTGAAGAGAGAAAGTGTGCAAGTCCCTGCTCGAATCACTTCTACCTCCATCATTCAAGAATTGAACTGACAATGGCTGAAGTCAGGGAAAGGCTGCATGTTTGCATTGTTTTTAAAGTTGCATGTGCTAAATTTAAATGATAGAAAATGCCTGATGTTTTTGTGTCCGAGCAAGAATGGTATTGTGTGGTGTTGTGTGTGTGTGTGTACAAGGGTTGCACCACAGTGGGAATGTGTCCTAGCCATGGTATTAGCTGCTTGTTACAGCAAGAGGGGGTGTTGATATAATTGTAAGCTGGTATTGATTGGGGCGCCTTGTTATTGATGAGAGAGAATTTAATTCAACCAACGCATTTGTCAACATGACATTGCCATTTAACGATGAACTCTTTCACTATCGCTGTCTGGTTCACCCACCCAGACACACACAGGAGGAAGTTTCTTTTTATGTGTGCACTGGGTAATGATTATTTCTATTGATCGCCTAGTTGTTTATGTTTTTATCACAACAGAAGGAGCATAAATAATGATAATGATTCTAGCAATATTATTAATTTCTGACAAACAAAATTAGGTACACTTTATTTTTAATGCCAGGTGCTTAAAGTATTAAAGTAGTTAAGTAATGAAGATGATTTTTTTTTGCAATTATTATTATTATTCTTTTTCATAGCAGGTCAGTCATAGCTATTGGTGCTCAGGTATATGCTGTGAGCTGACCATTGAATGTAACCAAATGGAAATGTCATATTTGGAAACTGTGTTTCAGTCTGCACACCTTTCTTCCTTCTCTGCGCTATAGACGCGCAAAACACACTATATTCTACAAGAAATAATTGCTTTTGTCTGGAAGGAGTTTGGATGGGGGGGTTCGCAACGCGTGCCCTTTCAGGCGAGGGGGATTCGTGAAGGACAACTTGTCGCTTCTTTTTTTTTTTTCTTCCGTTCCCCCCCACTCTTGCTCGTTGGACACACGGATGTCATCTGTCAAATGGAGGGGGTGCTTGGGGACAATAAAGCTCAAGGAACCATTGTAAGTCTGTTGTGTTGCAGGAAAATGCGATTTTTAAAAATAAAGCAAATAAATACATAGATATGTGTGTGCGGTAATGCAGATTCAAATCAGTTAAGTCAATTTTGCAGGCTTAAGTGTTATATTCTTGTGATACCCTGATCAATAACTGATCTATATCAAATCTCGCACTTCGGATAGAACAGAGAGAGAGAGAGGGAGAGAGACAGGAAGATTGGGGCGAATGCGAGTTTGGGGGGTGGAGGGGATCAAGCACCGCGCTTTCGATTTTTCCCGTATTGACTGCGATGTTTAGCGTATAGATTTTTCTATTTAAAAAAATCTATGTCGGCAATAATCTGGAGTGTAAGTGCGCGGCATGGATTGTAGCTTTATTACTGACAGCATTTAGTGTGTCGGAAAGAGGGAATGAAAGGTAGAATTGGAGAAAGAGAGACACCCTAGATTAGCAATAGACCAAATGAAACTTTTGCGAGGTAGCCGTATAATCCGTTCGTTGCCTATTCACAGTATAATCCCCCCCTGTTAAATAATCATCATAACGCATCAGTGTCTTCGGCTACTTATATCGACCTATGTTTTTCCTATATACCTGGATGTAGATGAGGAAATAATCACCTGCTGTAAGCCACTCGGCGAATGTGTGTAAGCTTATCGATCAGCGGCCCACCGCGATCATCAGAGTCATCATAATGAAGAGTAATCAAGCGATCAATACGCAGGATAGCTTGCCTTATATGGGATTAGTAAAAAAAGGGAAGGGGAGAGGGGGAGGTCTGGATGGAGGGAGAGAAAGGGGGGCGGGGGGAGTATAGCGGCTGCTCCTCTCGCTTCAGTGTTGCTTTCGTACCGGGAGGCGGACAGAGCTCGCAAGCTACCGGGGTTCCCAGATAACGGGACTATCGTAACGGACACACACGCACACACAGACGGATGGTGGTGGGACAGAGCCAAAGAGCTGAATTCCGCTCAACGGGTACCGTGTTGTTTTCTTTTCGTTCAGTTGTAACATTTCGTGCCCGAGTTGTGTTGCTTATTAATTTATTTATCGATTGATTGCGTTTTAATTACCGGCTCGCGAGTGGAAAGGAAAGGGGGAGCGCGTAGAGCCTCCGCGTAGCCTTATACGTATGCGCTTATTTAAATGTATCAGCTAATCGATTCTATTATATTTTAAACAAAACAATTATATGCTGCTTGAAATGCATGCAATGTGCCAGAGGTAAACCACACAGCAGAAGAGCTAGAAACCAAATAACCCTTGCAAACCGTTTTAAAGCCAGCAAACCGCGACTTGATTGTAATGAACCAAATAGTTTTTGCACTCACGTCAACACGATTTTGACAAGATTTGTATAAGAAGCGAAACCAAAGTGGAAGCAGATCGCGGCGCGCGCAAGGCCATTGTGACGTTTACCGGCCGCACACCTGGTCTCACGCGGGATACGCAAAACCCAGGAAACGTTATGAGTTACAACAAGTGAGTTTCATTTTAAAAAGTCACCCTTTGAACCAACGGTTCGACATTCGCTAGCGTCCTGTTATTCTAACTTGTAAGTTGGTTTACGGATTTTCGGCCAAGCAGTCGTCAAACCAAGACACAAAACAAGCATCAAGTGACTCGTTTTCATGTATATTTAGGCGATATTTAGACTGCTTGAAGGATCCCGACTATCCGTCTGTGTGTCAGTCCGAGATAGAGTATCCCTGAGGAAGCAGTAATGACTGAGAGGCACAATACCAAAAATGTAAAGCTAGCTTGAGCAATTTACTTACGTTATAGCTACATTATAAACCAAATAATATTACCAAAAAGAAACAACCTCACAAAACAGTCTACTTGACAAACAGCAACCAAAGAAAAAACTCGAGACAAGCGCCAAAAACAAGAGACCATAGAAGCAAAGCCCAGACGACGACGGATCATGTTTGTTCCCTTGCCGGTGCCGTTGGTGTTTCAGAGAACCGCTCCTGATTTCAGCGCCTGGCGACTCAAGTCTCCGCTGCCTCTGCGCTCCGGTAACTCCGGTAAGAGATACCTTTGCTTTCCTCTGGGTAATGTCGGTAACTGCTTTTCTTTCTTTTCTCTTTTTCTTCTTTCTTTCCCCCTCATGACTGAAAAAAAAACCTAAATGTAGAGCCAAAACACCTGTTCTGCCCCTGACAACAATCTGAATTAAATCCACAGCACATTCTTGTATTTCCTGTAAAATCTGCTTTTAGTTCCGTTTGTGTTTGCATATACTATATATATCTATATTAAATGTGCCACGACGAGTGTGTATTAATGAATGCTGGCTCAGTTGAAAAGAGGTCTGCACATAATTGCCCCTGTTTGAATGGTTCGTCTCGGCCTCTTTTGGCTTCTTTCATCCTTCTGTCCTCCCCGTATCTGCTTCTCCATCTGCCGTCTGACTCTCTTCTCAGGACCGGTTCAGGGAATATTCATGGTAATTTATCGATTCCGCCGAGATCGATACACGCAGACAGCGGGAAAAAGGACGAAGCGAGTGTGTGCGAATTTAACGACAAGTTTGAGAATGATGAGAGAGAATGCCAAATTATTTGTTGATGCTTTTGTCGATTTCAGTAGCTTTCACTTTAGGGTTAAATTGCGTAATTATTAGTTAATTCAGTTATTTATTACACTCATAAACTCCTGACTAATTTAATGAATAATATATTAAGCTACTAAGTGTTTAGAATGAAATAAAACTTTATTGTTAGTTAGCACTTAACTGACTTTGCATTGTTGTTTGCTATTTCAGTTAAAGTAGCTTTACACTAGTAATAGTCTTCAAGCCTTCAAGGAAAAAGTAATAGCCTATTTTTGTAATATTCTGTTGTGTATAATTTAATATCTAGGCTAATTAAAGTTAAATGATTAAAGGCTATACAATTTAATGTTTTGATGAAACATGTTACATTACTCTGAAATATGTGGTAGGCCTAAGAATGCTTGCTGCAGTTTTTAATAAAAAGCTAATAGTAGGCCTATTTTTTAGGCTACTTGTATAAGGAGTGTTGGTTCTAAGTGCTGCATTAGTGAGGGGGCGGGGGCGCGCAATGTGTGCGCGCAACGTCTGGCATTCAACGAAGCGGAAATTTTCCAACCAGCAGATGGATTAAACGTATGCGCCACTTATAGATCACGTGACACCTAACCACGTCACACACCAACACACAAAGGCTAAAATGTAAATAGGGGAATTAAAAACTTAGTTTCCTGTTAGCAAAACTCTGTTTTGGAGGAGCTAAATTGGCTAACAGACAGTAGATACAGCATTGACTGTGGACATCAAATTTTTAGGTTAATATTTTTTTTCTCAAAAAAAGTTGTGCATATAGATAACCACTAATTTTCATAAACTCTGTTGCCCGGATATTTTATTTGTGTTAAAGTGTGTGTTTTTGTTGCGTTTTGAAGAAACTGGACAGCAGAGGAAAACCATTACAACCACCAATTAAACAGAATGTCTGGTTGCCAGCCACATATTCATCCACCAAAAATAAATATGGCGTCTGCCTGGAATAAGGTTTATAGCTCAAGAATTGAAAGTGAGCATCTTTAATTACTTACTGGCGCCTTGATGAGCAGAGAGCCAGACGTTAAGCTTTCTTCAGCTGCACCACATAATGGGCCCACATGGTGATGGGCTTTCTTGAAATGCAGGTAGTGTTAAAATTGGATTGGCCCACTTGTTTGAGTCTGTTGGTTGGGATTTGTCTTCTAGGTCAAAAGTCTGGTGAACTGGAGGCCGATGAGAAAGGATAAAAGAGAGTTTTTGGCTATATAATAAGATTCCTGAAATGCTGGAAACATTTATTTTTATGTTCAGAACTAAAATATGGTGAAACAAATTATAGTGAGTACATTGGTTAATTCTGTAATGAGTTACTTTGGACATGTTTTTGCTGGTATCAGTGTACTTGAGTTCAGTGTAAGGTGGCACTTATGTTTATTCACGTTTCAAAGCGAGGAAAGGACATTATAGCTTGGTGCGTCACATTTTATATAATCTCTTACTGACGGTTTTTCATGAAATCGAAAATAAGTGAGCTGAATGTATTTGCTGTTTTGTTGCCACTTGGTTTTAAGACTTTAACCTTTTTAAGCTTTTAAAATTATGCCAAAGGTTAAACCTTTCACTTTTTTGATAATATAAGACTCAAAATGGACACCAGGCGCCACAGCTGACATTAAATCCTGCAGAGGTCAAAATGACAAGCAGAGCAGCCAGTACAGATCTTTATGTTGGGTGAAGGAAACTACATTTATGTTCATCCTTACTTACAGATGATAGACACTATCAAGGGCATTAGTTCAAAGCTTTTTTTCTAGGTTTTTCCTAGGCGATGAGATACCTAACAATTTATTATTATTATTTTTTTACCCAGAGTGTTTACTGTAAAATCTTGGCGTCAGGGAGATTGGGATAGTCTGCACACTATATTTATAATGTCCTGTGAGTGCTTAGGCTGTTGGGAAGTGTCTATTTTCTATCAGACTTTACACTGTTATTGAGGCATCAGCATTTATTTTCGTAAATAGCAAAAAGGTTCAATTGCAAACATTATGTTTAAATGACTCAGATGAATTTAACCATCTGTAATTTTTGTTTGAGATATTACAGCTTTTCTTACAGACCACCAAATCATTGGTTCCATGAATATGAAGTGTTGAGTATAAGTAGCAGAACCAAAATCTTCACTAGGGTCTATTATCTGTAAGTAAGGCTGATATGAAATTAATTAATGCTTAATATTCTCTTTAATGGCTGATCAACTTGTTGACACAATAAAAATGTGTGTTTTGTTCCAAACATATGAGATGACAATTTGTAAAAATAATTTAAGTTCAAGCTTTAGTATTTCTGAACAAAAAACAAAAAAAGTATAGTTTTTTTGTTATTTTTATGGAAATAATAAATCTAAAGCTTGCATATGTTGGCTCGCTGCTTGAGGCATGCAATCTGATACACCATTTCTTATAAATATACGCTCTAATAACAATCATTAAATAAAAATGTGGGCTCAAGTGGTCACAGAATTTTAGACTCTTGCATGATCATGTGTTTTTAAATGAACTTTAATGTTCATGAGAAGGTTTATCAGACCCACTGCCATTTTTAGGCCTTGATACTGGTTGATACTACAGTATTGTTACACTGATACTGTTATTAATCACGTTGTTGCGCATTTCTTAAGAAAAAATCTATTAATTTTTATACATTAATAGTTATCATGATACTTATAAATGTTTCCGCATCCCTTCACTTTGGAAAAGCCACAAAATTGCTGTGTAAATGCAGAAAGAGCAACATAAGTAGCTGCTGTTTAGGAAAATTTAGGGGTCTGCTTGAGGTTAAAGGTCAAATTCGATCGGGTCACTCGATGGCTTTGCGTGTCTGTCTGCACAGGAGAGCTGTGTTTACACTGATACAAATTTACAGTTTGATGCGCCGTAAAGTGTTTTAACCTCAAACAGGTATTGATTAAGGAAGATCAGCCCTGCCGTCCGCAGCCAGAGCGCGCAAGTGTGTGTGTGTGTGTATAGATCGGATTTGAGCGGGAACGTCGGCGAGTCCCAGTGCTAACGTGATTGCGAATGACAAAATGTCCACCCGGGTTTGTTAGGGACATAATGGGGAATCAATAGACACAACAGAGATGTCAATACAACATGCTTTATTGCATTAAACCACCTCTCTCTTCCCCATCCCGACACCTAGGCTTACCCTCCACGCCTCACACACACCACATCTAGCGGTTTGCCTCTTTTTCCTCCTTTTTTTTTTACGTTTTGATGTTGCACTTACAGTAAACTGAAATCATTTGAAGTACTGCACTCATTGCACTAAGTATCCTCGAACACATACACACACATGCATTAAGTCAAACACACTCGCACACACGCGCCAGAGTTCCCTGCTGAGAGCCTACCTTTCCGATCGGAGCCATCTCTGTCCCTCCATCCATCTCTCTCTCCCTCTTGAGTATCCATGGAGACATTCATAGGCCATTAAGCAGATGGTAATAAAGGGATGTAGGTAAACACTCTCTCCCCAGCGCCGGCCCTCACCTCTGCGATGGAGACCACCATCAAGACCACTGCCGACTAAATGGACCTCATTCGGACTCCAATACCCCATATCTGACAGGGCCAAGTGCTTTTTTTTTCGTGCTCTAGTGTGTGTTTGCTTTACCTGGTGTGTAGGTGAGGACGTATGCGTAATGATTGCTGGAGGGACAGTGTGTTGGCCGATTCCTGATAGCTCTTAACACACTGAGCGCTATTATGGTCCGAGCGTCTGAAATGGAATCCGCTGGTCATATTGTGCAAGACATCACAATCTCTCTCTGTTTCTCGATGGACTTTTATCAGACTCATAAACCAAATTACACGCCACAGCCATGTTAATACAGCCTCGCTGGTCAACTGTGACCTGTCTCTCTCATGTGGGAAAAGCAGTTTAGTTTGTTATTCACGTGTGCCATTCTGGCCTGTAACTTTATTTCTTCTATATAGCACAAAAGGAAAAGGTTTAAAGAGCATTCGTACTGTTTACAACAAAAGTGGGATGGTGACCAAAGAATGCGCAGCTCTAAACTGGGGAAAAAAACCAACGACAACATAAAAGCATGTTAGAAGCATCTGTTCGAGGCATAAAAGCATCTTAGAGTCCATGGGATTTATATATTTATGTTTCTGAATTCACTTGATTGGACCGTATGAGCAACATAATGCTGCTTGAAAGTCATTACGTGTGTTTACATGGACACCAGTAATCTAATTTAATGCGATTGAGACAACTCTGATTAAAAGTCTACCATGTATACAGCGATTTTTGATGATCTTAATATGACTTAAGTCATAATCGAACATACAGAAATGGAATTAAGACATGGAGTATGCCGATTTTAGTCGCATTATCGAAGTGCAGCACAGACATGTTACACCTTGATCAAACTATTATCGTTGTGTAGGATTTTCGCCACGTTTTGCGACAGGATAGTCTGTCCACACGGCTGCTTGACACTATTCTCTGCACCTACCGAGTCAGTAAAGGACCACAGACACACACACATCTCGATATGCCGAGGTTTTTTCACATTTCAACACTCTTCCAGCAGTTCATACTCTCATCCAATATTACGTTTGTCAGAGGGGGTATGAATGAAATGTTACTGAATGAAAGTGAAAGTGCCAAACTGCAGCTAAAAATGAAACACCCGAAATTACACGAAACTCCGGAGGAAACGTGGATAGGTATTATGCAAATGGAATTATGTGCTGTAACATGTAAAACAGGATCATAAAAGGAACATTCAAAAAGCAACTCATGTAAACACCTTAATCATATTATTGTCTAATTCAGATTTAGGCAAATAATTCGATTACTGATGTCCATGTAAACATAGTCACTGTCACCATTTACTTTCACTGTATGGAAAAAAAATCAGCTTGGACGTTTGGTTTAAATTAATCTAGTGTTACATTAAAATTAATTAATATGGGTTTTTGCATCTGTTTCCCTGCATTGAATAAGATATTCTTCAGTGATGTGGTGGGGATGTAATGATTCATTGCGAGCCGGTTGAAAGTCGAGTCAAATATGTGACGATTGAAATCAGTAGAAATGTTGAATGAATATTGGTAAATTTTTTGAACAGTCGGGGCGCTGTGTTTACAAGCGCAAACTCGCTTTACCTGCACATCAGCGGCGAGCAAGAGGTGAGGCAGCAGAGTAAAATGACAGTGGTGAAGTGCAGCAGACAAAACACAAACTGTGCAAACACTGGGAAATGTTTACTTACATCAACAGAACAAAAAATATTATGCACATGAACCATCAGCACAGTGAAAAACGGCTGTCACAGACGTCTATATGCAAAAAAAAAACTATTAATAAGGCTAACCATGCATGCTACGGAGATCACCTGGTGCATCAGTGTTTTCATAGCGAAAGTGTGAAGATGTTTTTCAAACTGAAAGAGAAAGTTACCGGGTATTAGATTTTTTTTTACGTCTCCTTTTCAAATTAGTTTGTGCACATTTTAATAATTGGCTTATTATTAAATTTAATTATTTAAAAATGTTCAAGATTATCTCTTAAGTGTATCACACTGATACGTATACTAATTAATTATAAAAGTAATAATAATTATTCGCCTTCATAATAAAGTTCAACTCCTGTCTCTATTCTAATATATAATTAGTAATTTTATAATATATATATTTTTTTTATGCCAGTGGCCAGCTTCCTGGAGCAGAGGGCCTATTGACCACCTCTGTACACACTGCTCTCTGGTTTAGGAAAGGTTTACCTCTCTACAACAGCCATCTTAGTCCCCAGTGAGTTTTTTTTTTTTTTAAACAGGGCAGATTGTAAATGTGCAAATACCTATGCCAGAAAACATTGATATGCTGATTTTTCTTTTTAAAAATGTGAAATCACAGCACTGTCACAGTTTTAGTTTGTTTATATTAATGAGTCTTTTTTAGTTTGTATTATTATTATTATTATTATTGAAATTTGTTTTTAAAATAGCAATTTAGTTACAGCAGAACATATATTATTTTGCAGAAAAATGTGCAGCATTTAAGAAAGAAATGAAAGGGCTCTTCACCTTAAATTTGTTCCAAATAATTTTGTTAAAAAATCTTCGAGATTGGTATCGTGAATCGTATCGAATTGTGAGTCGGGTGAATCATTACATCCCTATTGTCTAGACATTGTTTTAGTTATCAAGTACCCACACTGAATTTTCACACACTTTCACAGTTTTATAAAATTCAGTAGTTGTAATTTGCATAGAGACGATGATAATTTTCAGAAACTTTGAATTAGATTTTCACCCATTTTCAAAAATTGTCTTTTTCAGCCCTGTAAAATTAATGTCCAAAACACATAACAAGCTTTTGGTGGATAACATTGTGTAAATACTCCAAAGATAACACGCTAGGAAAATAAAATGGTTCTTTTTAGAATTGTTTATCAAAGTATAAAAGGATTTTTTTTTTCTGTGGAAAAAAAATGACAACCCTTTTTTTTTGGAACTCTTATTCATTTTAGCCAGGGTCCACATGCTTTTAATGGATTGGTCATGCATGTGAATCTGTTTTTGTACGTAGTTTAAGTGATTTAAAGTGGTTTGTTGCTGGTCTAGGGTATAATCTACAAGCTCAAATAAGCAAGGCAGTTTACTCAGTTAAAAACCAGGCCTAGCTGGAATTAATAACTAGCTTGAACTGGTTATAAACTTCAAAAGCTTTATTTCTCAATCCGCACATGATCCATTCTCGCTTATAAAGGATGTTTGTACAATATGTACACAAATATCTCACTCCTTTGACTTATTTACACATTGCAAATATCGGTATTTGTCTTTCACTGGAAGCGGCGTGTGAATAGCCGTAGGGCTCGTCATTAAGGTCAGGGTCTTACTGCCTCTTAATTAAGCTCAAGAATTAGATTACACTTACACCAACACTTATCCATTTAAACCAGCTCACGATTCTTATTGTGGACACCACAATACGAGACATCTTGCTTTATTTCTGCGCCTCACTGCAATTCTCACTTTTTAAGCTCTGAAGAAAGGAAATCCCGCTCTTTTCAAGGAAAAGGGTCAAGGTTCAGAATTTATTTTGCAGGGAGAAAGAACCCGTAGAACAAAAACTGAATGCAAGATGAAGATCAAGGGCCGATGGAGTGTAAAAACAATCAGATACACATTCGTATTGATTTTTAATTTTGCCTTGCTTGAATTAATATTCGCTTTTAAACTTTTATCGACTGATCCGGCGGAGGTTTCAGCAGAGTGTGTCTTTCACAAGTATCTTCATTCAACCAACCTCCCGCGATGTGACCATTTAAGTAATAACCTGGGCTCTAACAACCAGATCTGGTTTGATTGAATTTGTTCCCCACCCCTGCGTTTCATATCAGCTCCTGGACCAAAAGTGTCCCCCTTTTTTTTTTAGGGTCGGCTTTTCATCAGCCAGTTTAATTTGATGGACAAACTGTATGAAAATGAGCATGTGCATGTATCCATGTGTGTGTGTTTGGACCTCGGGGACGTGCTGCCCTTCCCCATGGCTGTGTAGTAGTTACAGTCAGGTTCGAAGGGAGAAATTTAATATCCCTCCACAATGTATACACAATGAAGGGGGTATTGCAACAATGGTGCGGAATAAACGAGAGAGAGAGAGGCAGGCGTGAGCGGCAGCTTTTAATAAATCTGAGTGCTTTTGCGCTTCAATCTTCTCAAAGTAACCGCATCTTTACCCCCCCCCTCTCCTCCTTCCAGCACACACATTCACACACAATGCGAACATGTACTCGTTCACACATTTGCCAGTGGATGTGGGCAATTCGTAAAGACTTTTAAGTTTGCATATTCTTAGAAAGATCAACAACAAACTTTCAGACTCCTGTCGAAATACCTTTACAGACCAAATCTGGGTTTTTTTGCTTAAAGTGATTGAAAATTGATAATGGACGCGCATCTTAAGGAATGTCAATACACGCATTGTTAAGTCAAGGTACTCGTTTATGCACAAGGACAAGTGTCCAAGTTCAATGCTTTATTTTCTTGTTTTTGTGTCGGGCGTCCACTTAACATTCTTTTTTTCCTTTTCTTTTGCCGTTCTTTTCATTCCCTTTTGATCCTGAAATGAAGTCAGTCAACTGTCCACAACCCCCTTTTCTTCTGTTTGTCTCCCTTTAACTCTGTTTAATTTGTTATTCTGCTTTTCTGTTATTGCTTTTATTCACTGAATGTGGAATTAAGGTCTTGCTACCTCATGTTGGATGTGAATGTTTCAGTCAACCCTGTACACACTTTTAAAAATGCCTTTGTTATTTCAACTCAATTCGGGATGTAATAGGGACTAACCCAACTGCTGGGTTCAATTTCATTCATTTTATTTTACTTCGGCTTAGTCCATTTATTCATTAGGGATTGTCACTGCAGAATGAACCGCCAACTTATTCAGTATATGATGCCCTTCCAGCTGCAAGCTGGTACTGGGAAACACCCATACACGCTCTCATTCACACATACACTACAGCCAATTTTGTTTATTCAGATCACGTATAGTGCATGTCTTTGGACTGCGGGGGAAACCGGAGCGGAAACCCATGCGATCACTGGGAGAACATGCAAACTCCACACAGAAGCGCCAACTGACCTAGCCGGGACTCGAACCAGCAACCTTCTTGCTGTGAGGTGACAGTGCTAACCACTCAGCCACCATGCCACCCTAGGTACAAACATTTTTTTTTATTAAATTAATAGGACCACATTTAACCAAATGTTTGGGTAAGTCCATATTTGACCCAATGTGGGTTTAAATAACCCAACATTTTTAAGTGTATGCATTTGTACTTACACTAGAATCTGTGCATACAGTATATAAAAGCTACTTTATTCTAATGCACAGACATGCATATAAATACACAAACATGCCGGTAAGCATTCTTGACAAGCTGACAAATCATCGTATGATGGTTTCTTAAGGGGATTGAGTTTCATGCACAAGATCAACACACACACATACATAAACGCAGATACAGATCAAACACATCCCCTCTCATTCCCAGACCTTGGTGTGTTGAGCTGTCTTATCCAAACGTTCACCTGAAAACAGAAAACACAACGCCATTCAGTTATCCAGTCAGTGTTATTTTAGGTTTATGCTTGAATATTTTTTGAAAGTAGCAAAAAGTCCATCAATTTGAAAAGAATCATGCTTTTTGTGCAGTTTTCTTAGTTGTTATACTTCGTTCATCATTTTCTTTTCAGCTTAGTCCCTTTATTTATTTATTTTTATTTTTTAAAGCATTTTTTCGGGGTTTTCACCTTCATTGGATAGGACAGTAGAGAAAATTGACAGGATAGCATGGGGAGCAGAGAGAGGGGAAGGATCGCGGGGCGGAATTGAACTCTGGTCGCCGTTAGCACCGGAGTGCATGTGTCGACGCACTAACCACTACACCACTGGTGCCGATCTTAGTCCCTTTATTAATCCGGGGTCGCCACAGCAGCATGAACTGGCAAGTTATCCAGCATATGTTTTACGCAGCAAATGCCCTTCCAGCTGCAACCCATCACTGAGAAACACCCATACACACTCATTCACACACACATACACTACAGACAATTTAGCTTACCCAGTTCACCTATACCGCATGTCTTTTCACTTGTGAAGGAAACACAAGGAGGAAAACCACACCAACACGAGGAGAACATGCAAACTCCCCACAGAAATGCCAACTGACCCAGCCGAGGCTCGAACCAGCGACCTTTTTGCTGTGAGGCGACAGGGCCACTCACTGCGCTACTCACTAATACTCAAACTAGCTAATTGTAGTTAATGTTTCATGAACATCTGAACATTGGGAATATTTTCATGACTTTACTTAAGGCATTGTATGGATATCTAATCAATCTGCATGTATACACTAACATTAAAACATCTGTGGTTGATCATTTATGGATTTAAAAAACAAGTCTCTAATGGAAGTCTGCATTCATTTAATCACAATAAACACAATAATACTACTTTAGACATATGTAGTTTATCTCTGTTATGGGAAAGCTGAGTTTACACTAACCATTGTAGTGATTTGGTGCGCAATAAATATTTCTTATTATTATCATCAATGATAGAATATGTTGTCCTGCTTAATATTTATTTTAATATTTTTGCTAAAACTACCTGAAATTTAGGGTTCTTAAAGTTCAAAATAAGAAATATTTATGACATTTTACATACTTTACATTCACTTTGATCACTTTAAGTCATCATTTCTGCTTAAAGTTTTTGAATGGCGATTGACATACTGTAGATAGACCAACAGATAGAAATGGTGCAGATTTTTACTTCAGACAGAATCACTTACTCCACTACTGCAAATTGTATCGCTGCGGACTATAGGCTACGTTTGAGCCATTGTTTGTGGGATATTTCAGCAAATGTTAATATATTTGATTAATTGTGAAGCAGATCAGTCCGTGTATTTGGATGAAAGACAAAAAGAGTGGAATCATGAATTACAAAGTTACAATATAAGGAAACAATGTTTCCAATCTCCTAATGCACTTGGCAGTTTACTCATGATGACACTTCTGATTTGTGTATGTATGAATAATATGTATTTGTATGTTGAGAATAACTAGGTCAGGTGACCCCCGCATCAATTCTGCTCCTCCTTATGTCTATCCATCTTCCCCTGTTCCATATGCAGGATGAATATGGTGAGTATACATGCCGGTCAGCTGCATAATTTTATAAAGAAATCCCGCGCTGATTACCCAGGAGGCTAACCAAGGGAACGGTGCAGTTGGTGCGGGGTGTGGCTTACCTGACAGGCCGCCCAGCTAATCCAGGAGATAAGATAAATAGCTAGCGTAGCACAGAGCGTAAGTGGACTTGACCTCCGGCGGCACGACAGTGGTGCATGTTTTAAGATAATAAGGGAGTTAGACACACTCACACGCGTGTACTGTGTCTATATTTAGCTGGAGATTTGTTATCGTTTTCTTTGAGACCAAGCGTACGGCAACAAAGGAAATCTCCAGTCGCATTAGCGTATTCAAAAGAGCTCGTGAGCATACGTGAACTTCTGGAGCGGCTCTTGAAAAGGAGACTCTTGTCAGGGTGCCAGTGTATTCAAATTTCTCTTTTTGGGGACCTTGAAAGGAATCTGAATGTCAGTTCAAACGGCCTCAAAAGGATGCGCCGTGAGCGTGAAAGACGCTCTTTTTTTTGCATGTGGCTAAAGAGACACCCCCGATTGGAGTGTGTTCACCAGTTGTCCATTGAGCCGTGCACTCTGACCCCTCTCGCCTCCCTTTGTCTGGCCGTCCGGGGCAGTGGGGGTTGACAAGTTGACCCCTGACCCTCACCTCAGCCCTGCCCCTCCTCCGCCCCTCTCCTGTGCCCCCTTCCATTCACATGCAGCCACTCATCATCCCCCCCTCTCCTCTTTTTCATCTCGTCCCGTCTTTCTGAAAGCACCGTTTTCTTATTGACTCGCCCGCCGTCTCAAGTTCAAGGCCTCGCGGGCCGTTTGCATTGAGCCGACACTGAGGAAACCTCTGCCTGGTGTCTTAATGCACCATGTGCTTGAATTGCAAAGTACATTGTGGCGTGCATCAATAGTGCCTTTGGAGATACGTGGATGCGTTTCGGAGATTGCATCCAGATTTATCTCCAAAATACAAGTAAATTTTATGTGGTTGGGTTGATGAAAGTTCACATTTTTGTGGTCTATACACAGTTTTTTTGTGTGTTTTTAGTGACATATGCATTGGAAATGTGCACATGTTTGTGTGTTACTTTCCAAAATGAAGCATTTTGAACCAACAAATTTGCATATTGTATGTATCTTGCTTGTTTTGTATTGAAATTCACAATGATGAACATTTGCACATAATGTTTTGGGCTTCTTTTTTGCAACATATTCATAATGTCTGTGTGATGTTTTGATAACATTTCTTTAAATTCATATTGGTGCTTATGAAGTTGTTTTGTTGTCATTTTCAAATGCGTGTTGTGAGACTTGCAGTTTTTGTGAGATTAGCCAAAACAATCATGTGGCATACATGCAAGTATTATAAATGTTTGAGTTTTTCATAAAATGTTTTTAAAATTATAGATATTTTACGACAATTATAGATATAGATGCACCGATATTGATATATCATGGACATGAATCTCTGATTCAGTAATTCTGAAACCAACTGCAGATTTTTTCAGTGTACTGTATTTAATCGAGAGACAAAAATAATCCAAAAATAGCTATTTGTTTTTTATCCGAAAGTGAAAAATGCCCAGCATGCTGTTTTTACTTTTACTTTACTGTTTTTGCCTCTAACTGTAGTCCCTGAGTGTGACGTGGCTTTCACACTAGATGCAGAAATCGCTGTTGTATGAAACCCATTCATTTCAATGGTTTGCTTCACTTGCGCAAAGGCAGTTGTTGCACCCTGTGGTCAAAATTTAAAGTAGCTCAATATACCTCTTATATTTTAGATATTTTGAATATTTATATTTTATATTTTGGAAATTCCACCTATGTAGCCAAATACCTATCCATGCATGACCTGCAAATGCAAACCCCGCTCAAAAAAACTGTAAAATCTGGAAAAGTAAACCAAGATCGGCTCAAAAATTTACTTACACAACACGTCTATGTAGTTCTTGCTCCTGCTGCTTGCAATACTGCTACTGTGCTGTCATAGCATAGCTAGTAAAATGACGCCTCTCAACCTCGCAATGTCATATCACAGTCAATAAAATGTGATAAAATAATAATAAATAATAATTATTACTAAGCATTTTCCATAAAATGTCAAGACATTATAGGGATGCACTGATATTGATATTTTATGGCCATGAATCTCTGATTCAGTAATTCTGAAACCAACTGCAGATTCTTTCAATGTTCTTTATTTAATTAAGAGACAAAAATAATTCAAAAATAGCTATTTGTTTTTCATCTAATCGAGAAAAATGCCAGCATGCTGGTTTCACTCTCCAACTAGTCCCTTCATTGTAAAGTGGCTTTCACACCAGATGCAGAAATCGCTGTTGTATGAAACCCATTCATTTCAATGGTTTGCTTCACTTGCGCAAAGGCAGTTGTTGCACCCTGTGGTCAAAATTTGACATAGCTCAATATACCTCTTTGTGGATATTCTTCTCCCTAATACTTATCCATGCATGAACTGCAAATGAAATAAAACCTGCAAATCTCAAAAACAAAACAAACTACAATCGGTTCAAATAATTCACTTACAGGACATTTCTATTTAGTTCTCGCTCCTGCTGCTAGCAATACTGCCCCTGTGCTGTTCTAGAAATGGTAGTTAAACGCCTCTTAACCTCTCAATATAATATCACAGTCAATAAAATGCGATTATATAATTTTTAAAATCGGTATAGTTTAAGTTATTGAGTTAAATGTAAAAAAATCTTACAAGATTATTTAATAAGCAATTTCGTTTATTTGGCCAAGTATATTTTAGACCAGAAATTTCATTTCAGTGCATTTCTAATTAGCAGTCCTTTATGTATAGTAGATTGTAGACTGATCTGTCTTTTAGTTTTGTGTACCATTTCAACTTGCTGAGGTACATTGACAAACTCATATAGTCTGTCTGTACTTTATTTTGTTTGCTGGCGCATCTGTTCTGTCTTTAGATCCCTGCCTTTGTTAAAGTCCCATGTTCAGACTTTATATCGCATTTTAGATGATTGCAATGCGTTTTGTCCGCATGTCCAGACTCGCCCAGATTGTCGATTGCTCGTTTGGAGCGAAAGCTGCTCATTCGACTGCTCAATCAGTGTGTTTTTGACCTCAATTTGAAATCCTCATAATAAGTCCAACAGCTCGCGCAGTTTAAAAATGAATCAAAGAGTTGAATATAATGACTTGTGTTGCTTAACTTAACCATAGTTAACCACAGAACTCTTTGTGTTGATGTATCCATTGTTAATGTTCGCATGATGTTCCTTGAATTTCTCGACACGCGTTTGGAAAGTGTTTGACCTCAATTTCAAACGCTCCTTATAATCTGGCATCTGTTGCTAGAATAACATCAAACCTGAATGAACCGCAAAATACTTGGCTGTTAGTAAATACCGCACACACAACAAATGACCTTTCGCAAGTCACACAAGCACAGACTGTAAAAACATGCGAAAAGAAACACGCCGTCTTGTACACAAGCGTCACTATTAGCTTCTCGGCAGACATGCATTCATGCGTTTTGCTTTTTTCCCCTGGTTCAATACGAGAGGTGGAGGTGAATGATGTGTGAATTGTTGGAAAACAAAGACACACATGTAAAGAGTGGAAATGGATCAAAACATATTTAACTCAAAGAATGTTTTTTGTTGTTGTTGTTTTGCAAAAGTCCTTTCTTCAGACGTGATAATTGAATGATTATAAGACTGACCTCAGAGCTGAGTATGAAAAGAGGGGGAGAATTGAGATCGGGACTAAAAGAATAAGACGCACATTTTGTCGGATTTCACATGAATGATTTCTTTAAGCCGGTATCAGAAATCGCTGAGCTGTAGAAAAGACAAATCTCAAGGACATGATGTATTTTTTAGCGCTGCTGAATGTCTTAACTGAAATCTAAAGGTGCCAATTTTTTTTTTAACAAAGTTTTTGATGTACATAATTATAACCTTTACAGACGTTCTTAAAAAAAATTAGCTTGATGGTGATTACTGCGAGTGTTCTGACATGAATGATGATAATAGTTTATTGTTAAGCTCCCAAACGCATTACTCTGTACGTGCAATCTGCAGATGCAGTTTTTAAGACCTCTCTTTCAACAGACACACACACCAGCTGCACTTTCTGTCCTAAAAGCCCCTTTTTACTCCCTCAATTTTGTCCATTTCTCGTCCATCCTCTCGGCTTTTATATTAGAAGGCGGTGAGAAACCACACACAGAAAATAACACAAAAAGATGTGCTTGTCAGAATTATGAACCTCACCACATGTGTCTTACCTTAAAGATTTTTCGCTCACCCCTTTATTGGTCTGTCGGAAATTATAAAGGTAACAATTATGTGTATTGAGGCACTTAATGGTAAAATGGTATATATAGGCCTACATCTATAGGAATGGTATGTTTTTTTTTTTGCGCGTCATTTTTCACTTGCTGGAATTATTAAAGCATTTGTCACTCTGACGGAGGGCCTGGAGATGCTTCTATTAATCTATATTGCGCTTTAATGTTATTTCAGCAACAAACGTCAGGGAGATGACTCCCTAATGCCACCTCATTGTTTAGCTAATGCTTCATATTAGAGCTTTTATAGTCAAACCGTTGGTTAAAAAATAATGAAGTTGCTATATTGCGATGTGTAAATTGTGTATGTCGTGAGAAATGTACATAAATTATATTCAGATGTTTTGAATTATTAATATGTTTTTAAAGAAGTGTGTTATTCTCAACAAGGCTAGAATTACGTGATCAGAAATACAATAAAAATATAAAAATTCTGAAATTATTATTATTATTATTATTATTATTGTTAATATTATTATATTAAAGTTGAAACTGACAATTTTCTATTGGAATATATTTTTAAAATGTATAACTGTTAATATATTTAAATATAATTTTTTATATCATTACTCCACTCTTCAGTGTCACATGATTCTTCAGAAGTCATTAAAATATGTAAATATGTGTAAATAAATGTGTGAGTATATATATATATATATATATATATATATATATATATATATATATAT
>CAIGQQ010006515.1:2181920-2214395 GCA_903798035.1 Danio albolineatus | reverse complement strand
TATATATATATATATATATATATATATATATATATATATATATATATTCTCTGAATATTTTTGTGCAAAGTTACATTAGCACAGTTGGAATACTTATATTATAGTTCTATTATTAATATTTAATATAATATATAATAATATATTTAATATATAATCCAGGGCTCAACAATAAGGACTGCCTGATGGCCAAGGGTCAATGTGAGAGACGTTCGGGACAGTATCAGGATCGTTACTGGCCCAATCGTGCCAGTGCTATCTTGTCACTAATGTTTATTTTGGCTGTGACTATTTGTCAATTGCGTCTTAGAATCGAGTTTGTGCTTTTAAGACTTTAAATGCTACCTCTTCTGTGATGTCGTAAAAACCATATTTTGTTTTTCGGTTCCTCTTATCTGATTGGATGTTGTGAGCATGTTACTTTTTTCCGTAACCTGCTAACAACCAGTAATGCGAAGTGACGGAAATTATGGCAACATCAAATTATGAGGCTAAAAGAAAACGTCTGTTTCTAACATCTTGGAAGCACGTTTACGTGGGTACAACATGACGAAAAAAATCAAGTCATGTTTTGCACAGTTTGCCGTAAGTTTAGCAAGTCAGCCACCTTTTGTTTTGTAATAAAATACCTGCACGTTTCCATACTGCTATTTTTGTTTGAGTAACACTTTGATCCTTGCTCATTATACAGTTATTAACATTTTTGAAATATTTAAATTCTAGATTCTAGATATTTTTAGCACATTATTTAAAATATGTAGCTATGAAATAGCTATTAATTGTCCTTTTTTTTTCTTGGTGGGGCCAGTGTAAATTTTAGCAGGGCAAGTAAAAATCTGAACCCCAGTTGGGCCAGTAGAAAAAAATCTTAGCATTGAACCCTTTAGTCTTAATATTTAATATTTTTTAAAAATTCAGTTTTTACTATTTGGTTAAGATTGAGGTATTCTGTTGTGTTTTTCTCATTTTTATTAGTATATAAAGAATTAAAAGTCTGTATAATCATTGTAATCCATAGTATTTTTGTGAAGTCTAGATTTTTAACTTTCCTAAACATCAAAATAAACAACCAAATTTTTAAACTTGTTATTTAATTACTAATTTATTTATTTTTTTGATAACTAGAAAGTAACATTAAATAATAGCATTCATTTAAAGCCAAAACCTTCATCACATTGTTAATTTGCATTCTTGCTAAATAAAGTGTTAAAAAAACAAAAAACTGACCCCAAACTTGACAGTTTAGAAAAATTAATATAAGAAATATAAGAATATAAGAAAAATGAATATATAATTTCTCTCTTCTCCCTCAATATGAACTTTTTATTTAACTTGGTTCATTTTTGTAAGCTAGTGAAACTCTTAATTAGCATCCATTTGCAGAAATGATACCTGATAACTTTCAAGCAGATTTACAGTTTATGCAATTAAAACAGCATGAAGCCACAGACAGGTATTGATGAAGCTTGTTGCGTATGGCTTCAGCAATGAGAAGGCTAGTTAACAGCAAGGGGGGGAGGTTGAGCGTCCAGGGTTCGGAAATGAGAAATGACCCAACGCCACACCAGCAACCCCTCCACCCTCCCTGTCCCATCCCCCTCTTCTTTATCCTTCCCTCAGGAAAGAACGGAGCGCAGGGATGGGTCACGAGAAGAAGGGGGGGGAAAGGTGGATGTTGGGGGGTTTATAAGAGAGAGACAGAAAGCATTAAAATTCATGGCCTTTTTTATTTTCCCCACTGAAAATCAATACCGTCTACTATGGATGAGGTGAACAGTGGACAACAGTGGTTGCGGGAGGGGGGGGTGTTGGGGTAGATAGATGGATGATGGTGGGGGGGGATGGATAGGTTGTTGTTCATTAAGTGTAAGCTGCAGTGGTGGGGACCCTTAGTAGGGGCTATTGTCCAAGCGCCGGTAACATAAGGGAAAGGGGACGATAGGCCAAAGCAAGACCATTCAATGCTGGCAGGTACACACACCACACACAAGGTTGCTCATGATTCAAAACTAGCCCTTGGGTTTAGAACGGGGATATTGTGTATTTCCATCATGGAAAGATTAAATAGAATCTGTGTTTGAAACCTGGAAAAGAAAAGCAAAAACAATCAAAGGGATGGTAAAAATTTATATTCAGTCATAGTTTACTCACTTTTCACTTGTTCAAAACCTATTTGTGCTTTCTGTTGAACTCAAAAGATATTTAGAAAAATGCTGGTATAGCTGGCACCCACTGAATTCTATAGAAAATATTTTCATACTATAGATGTCGATGGGTGTCAGCAACCAGCATTCTTCAAAATATCTACTTTTGGGTTCAACAGAAGAATTTTTTTTTATAAATGTTTTAAACCACATTCATTTTTGTTGTTGATTGCTTTAAAGGAGCAGGAACATAATAAAGGAAGAGTTCCTTTGCTTTCCACATCTTATATGGACAAAACCTTTAAAATAGTTATTTTTGGCTTCTATAGACATAAGAAAGTCATACAAATTAATGATAACCAAATTTTCACTGCAAAAAAAAAAAAGCTTTTCTTGCCTTGGTTTGATCATTTGTCTTGTTTCTATAGTCCAAATGTGTTAAAATTCTTAAGTCAAGAAGCATTTTCAAGACAAGCAAAAAATGTTGTCTTGTTTTTCCTTAAAACAAGCAAAATAATCTGCCAATGGAATCTGCCATATTTGGCTGAAATATATTTTCATAGTTCTGTTTTATTTTTAAGGTTTTAATAAAAAATCAACAGATCACTTCAAACAATAATCTGAATCTCATTCAAATCAAGGCAAGTGTCAGTTTGTATTTTAATCTGCATGTTTAAAGCGCATGTTTGAATTGATGTTGAATCTTGAAGCTCAAGATCGAACATGAATCAATTTAACTTTGAATCATATTCAACAAAAAGTTTAAATGAATCCCTATAACCTTACTCATTATTTAAAGCACATTTATGCTCATGTGAAGCTCCAAATCCAATTTAATCAACCCGAAACAAAGCTGAATAATTCCAATGTTCAAATTTACTAAATTACAGCAATCCAAGTGTCAATTTGTAGTTTAACCTGCATATATAAACCGCATGTTTGAACAGATGCTCACTCTTGAAGCTCAAGATCAAACATGAATCGATCAACTTTGAATCAAATTCAACAAAAAGTCTAAATGAATCACTAAAACCTTCCCAAGCATCAAAATAAACAACCAAAATGTCGATCTCATTATTTAAAGCACATTTAAAATTATATGAAGCTCCAAATACAATTTTATCAACCTCAATGTTTAAGTTTACTAAATTACTGCAATCCAAGTGTCAATTTGTAATTTAATCTGCATTTCTAAACCACATTTTTGAACTGATGCTGACTTTTGAAGCTCAAGATCAATCATGAATCGATCAACTTTGAATCAAATTCAACAAAAAGTTGACATGAATCATAACCTTCCCAAGCATCAAAATAAACAACCAAAATTTTGAACTCATTATTTAAAGCACATGTATGCTCATGTGAAGCTCCAAATCCAATTTAATCAACCCAGTGTTTAAGTTTACTAAATTACTGCAATCCAAGTGTCAATTTGTAGTTTAACCTGCATATAAAAACCACGTTTGAACTGATGTTGAATCTTCAAGCTCAAGATCAAACATGAATCGATCAACTTTGAATCAAATTCAACAAAAAGTCTAAATGAATCACTAAAAGCTTCCCAAGCATCAAAATAAACAACCAAAATGTCGATCTCATTATTTAAAGCACATTTAAACTTATATGAAGCTCTAAATCTAATTTAATCAACCCAAATCAAACCTCAATCATCATTCGGATGGTCAAATTCACCAAATCACTGCAATCCAAGTGTGAGTTTGTAATTTAATCTGCATTTCTAAACCACATTTCTGAACCGATGCTGAATCTTCAAGCTCAAGATCAAACATGAATTGATCAACTTGGAATCAAATTCAACAAAAAATCTAAATGAATCACTAAAAGCTTCCCAAGCATCAAAATAAACACCCAAAAATTTGATCTGATTATTTAAAGCACATTTAAAATTATATGAAGCTCCAAATCCAATTTAATCAACCCAAATCAAACCTCAATCGTCAATCCTATGGTCAAATTCACCAAATCACTGCAATCCAAGTGTGAGTTTGTAATTTAATCTGCGTTTCTAAACCACATTTTTGAACCTATGTTGAATCTTTAAGCTCAAGATCGAACATTAATCCATCAACTTTTAATCAAATTCAACAAAAAGTTGAAATGAATCACTATAACCTTCCCAAACATCAAAATAAACAACCAAAATTTTAAACTCTTTATTTAAAGCACATTCATTCTCATGTGAAGCTCCAAATCCAATTGAATCAACCTCAATATTCAAATTCACCAAATGACCGTAAACCTTTCTAACAAATCTAAATCACACATGACCAGAAGAACCCCTTTGTGTAGCCGATCAGATGTTCTTCCTTCAGCAGAAGCACAAGATGCTCTTTGCGTCATTCACATCTCGCTCCGGACAACATGATGGCCAGGTTTTGTTCGTGTCAGCTCCAGTCCTTCAGTCATTACAGCAAAAGAGATGCGCCAGATATCCACGTATAGTTTTCACTCATTCCCATAACCTAGTTTGCAACGAAACACACAGGTGTTAAATTATACAAATGCAGATAGAAGAATAGCAGACTGTTGCACCCTGTTCTATATTTATATATAATGCCTTAGCATGCAGACTGTCATGCTCCTGTCAGATATGACAGCTTCTTGTCCCGGCTTGTTCACACTCAGCGGTAGTCTGGCTTCTCACTCCTTTCGCGGAGGCATGGAGAGACACTCACCTCTCACACTTCCTCCCCAGGACATCAGGAAGCCCATTACCATTGTGCATACATGTATGTCCAAACACACACACACATATATATACTTGTGTATGTATGTGGTCTCTGTGCATATACAGGACTTGTGAGGATGGTTACTATGGGGATAGGTGTGGAGGTGTAGGTCCATGCTTTTTTTTTTTCCTGACGTGGGTAAAAGAGTCATAAATAATGAAAAGGAAACTGCATTGAAATGCAAAGGCTGAGGCGTAGACATGTGGGCCGTATCGACATTTGTGAATTCTGGGATGCACACGGTGTGGAGTTTCTATCTCAGACCTGTAGCGCTGTAGAAACAAAAAAGGGACTGAAATGTAGCGACGTTTCGACTGATCTGGGGAAGTTGGCGTCTGATATTTGTATGGCATCAGATTTTCTTCTGCTAAATAAATTCGTTAACATTTAAGGCGCTGAGGTTTCGGCTTGTGGAGCTTTGTGCTACATAATAATCATTAATTAATGTTAACAATGCGTATAATTGATTGAGCAGTGTGTTTGCTGTTTGTTTGTGCGTTTAACAGTTGTTCAAGAATTATTATTTTATAGCATGCATTTTTAATGATTTTGATTGATTCTGTTTAGCTTCTGTTATTTAAATATTCATGATTTAGTGAATGATTTATGCTTATATTTAATTACAGAAAACATACATCCTGTTCTTTGCTCTTTATTATTTTATTTTATTTATTTTTTTGCACATAGAAGTGGGAATACAAAAGTATTGCCTTGTATTGCTCACGCCACGGTGGCGCGTGAGTAGCACGTTCGCCTCACAGCAAGAAGGTCGCTGGTTCGATCCCCGGTTGGGGCAGGACCCGGTTGGGCCAGTTGGCATTTCTGTGTGGAGTTTGCATGTTCTCCCCGTGGTTGCGTGGGTTTCCTCCGGGTGCTCCGGTTTCCCCCACAGTCCAAAGACATGCGGTACAGGTGAATTGGGTAAGCTAAATTGTCCATAGTGTATGTGTGTGAATGAGAATGTATGAATGTGTTTCCCAGAGATGGGTTGTGGCTGGAAGGGCATCCGCTGCGTAAAACAAATGCCGGATAAGTTGGCGGTTCATTCCGCTGTGGCGACCCCGGATTAATAAAGGGACTAAGCCGAAAAGAAAATGAATGAATGAATGAATGTATTGCTCACATTGTGAGGACCAAATGTCCCTACAAGTATAGAAGTACACTGTAAAAAATAAATCCATAAAATGTACGGTAAAAAAACGGCAGCTGTAGTTGCCAGTATTTCACCGTTAGAAATGCGGTACAAACCGTAAAAGTAATTTCTCATTTTTACAGTAAACTACCGTATTTCATTGATTTATAGCGGTAATATGTCTGTATTTTGAATTACCAACATCTTCACATCTTTTGTTACACAGACACCGTTAACACAGCCATATGCAGATGGTGATGAGAAAGTTACATAATGAACCAATGCTCATCACAAACAACTTTACCCACAAGCAGAGAAGTGTATCAGTGTATATAGGGTGCTCATTCACACAGCTACTGAACACCAGAATGGTAACACGCATAAAATTAAAGCCATGAAATAAACATTATCAATATTAGATGTAACAGAAATCCTAAAAAGATCCGTAGTAATGTCAAAGAAAAGCATAAAAGTGATGTGCCATGCAGGGAATTCTAGGAAAGTCAGTTTACGGTTATTCGCCCTATATATATAGGAAACATACTGTTTGACAGGTTACGGATTTTTGCTGTTGCATTTTAACATTTTTTTACCATTGAAATCACGGCCATTTTTTAAATTGAACCATTTTTACATTTGATATAAAATGTGGGGACAATTATTTGTTCACCACAATGAAAACGGCTCATAAATCTCACAGAATGACATATTTTGAAAAATTTTCAAATGCCGATTGTTTTCTGTGAGGGTTGGGTTTAAGGATAGCGTTAGGGAGAGAATATACAGTTTATACAGTATAAAACTAATGAAGTCCATGTTTAGTCCCCATAAACGGGTGTGTCTGCATGTGTTCATGTTTGCGTGTTTGTGTCTTGTGCTGATTTTGCTTCTTTTTGCGAGCTTCTTACAACCTTGTCAATATTGTTTACATCGCTATTCTAGGAATAACCAATCTCTTAATTGTTTTTACAAGCGAATGCATATGTATGAAATCTATTGAATCTTATTTAATAAACATTTATTTAATTCAATCTCAATGTAAATCACTTCAAGTCAGTAAATGCTTCAAACTGAATATCATATCAGATTCCAAACTAATTCACCAAAACAAATCTGAATCACTCCAGTCTTTTAATTGACCGTGAATTAGTTTCAACTTCAAACTGAACTTGTCATAGCAGTATGTGAATATCTGCAACATTGAATGGAATTTGAATCGCTACAAGCTTTGAATCTAGTTTAAATGAATGAATACTTCAAAGTGAATTTATATGACTGGAAGCTTCAAACTGAATTCAGTAACTTTGAATCAAATCAGTATCACTACAAGCTCAAACCAAATCTGAATCACTAGCACCAAATTCAGACAGAATGTGAATCACTGCAGTATGTGAATTACTGCAACAATGAATGGATTTCGAATTACTACAAGCTTAAATGTAATTTAAATAAACACATGCTTCAAAGTGAATTTATATGACTGGAAGCTTCAATCTGAATTCAATAACTTTTAATCAAATCTTAATCACTCCAACCTTTAAATTGACTTGGAATTATTCTCAAAATCAGACTGAACACGAATCACTGCAGTGTGAATCACTAATGGAATTTGAATCACTACAAGCTTTGATATAAATTTAAATGAATGAATGCTTCAGAGTGAATTTGTATGACTGAAAGCTTCAATCTGAGTACAATAACTCTGACTGGAAGCTATTCAATAACTTTGAGTCAAATCTTGTATCTCTGCAAGCTCAAACCAAATCTAACTCACTCCAACCTTTAAATTTACCTGTAATTATAATAAAATTCAAAGTGAATGTGAATCACTGCAGTATGTAAATCAATGCAACATCGAATGATATTTGAATCACTACAAGCTTTGAATTAAATTTAAATGAATGCAAGCTTCAAAGTGAATTCATATGACTGGAAGCTTCAAACTGAATTCAATAACTTTGAATCAAATCTGTATCACTACAAGCTCAATCTCAAACCAAATCTAAATCACTCCAACCTTTAAATTTACTTAGATTTCAAACTGAATACAAATCACATCAGTATGTAAATCAATGCAACGTTGAATGATATTTGAATCGCTACAAGCTTTGAATTGAATTTAAATGAACGCATGCTTCAAAGTGAATTTATGACTGGAAGCTTCAAACTGAATTCAATAACTTTGAATCAAATCTGCTACAAGATCCAGCTCAAACCAAATATGAATCACCCTAACCTTTAGATTTACTTTGAATTATTATCAAATTCAAACTGAATGCAAATCACTGCAGTGTGAATCACTAATGGAATTTGAATCACTACAAGCTTTGATATAAATGTAAATGAACGCATGCTCAAAAGTGAATTCGTATGGCTGAAAGCTTCAATCTGAATTCAATAACTGAATCAAATCTGTATTGCTACAAGATCCAGCTCAAACCAATACGAATCACTCCAACCTTTAAATTAACTTGGAATTATTATCAAATTCAAACTGATTGTGAATCACTGCAGTATGTGAATCACTGCAACATTAAATGACATTTGAATCACAAGCTTTGAATCAAATTTAAATGAACGCATGCTTCAAAGTGAGTTTGTATTTACTGGAAGCGATTCAGTGACTTTGCATCACATGTTATATCCCTGCAAACTCAAACCAAATCTAACTCGCTCCAACCTTTAAATTTACTCTTAATTATTATCAAACTCGAACTGAACGTGACTCACCGAAGTATCTGAATCACTGCAGCACTGAATGGAATTTGAATCACTACAAGCTTTGAATCGAATTTAAATGAACACATGCTTCAAAGTGAATTTATATGACTGGAAGCTTCAAACTGAATTCAATATCTCTGAATCAAATCTGTATCACTACAAGCTCAATCTCAAACCAAATCCGAGTCACTCCAACTTTTAGATTTACTTTGAATATATATCAAATTCAAACTGAACGTGAATCACTTATGGAATTTGAATCACTACAAGCTTTGATATAAATTTAAATGAATGCATGCTTCAAAGTGAATTTGTATGACTGAAAGCTTCAATCTGAATTCAATAACTTTGAATCAAATTTTTATTGCTTCAAGATCCAGCTCAAGCCAAATATGAATCACTCCAACCTTTAAATTTACTTGGAATTATTATCAAATTCATTTGAATCACTGCGACATTGAATGACATTTGAATCACAAGCTTTGAATCAAATGTAAATGAACGCATGCTTCAAAGTGAATTTGTATGACTGGAAGCGATTCAGTGACAGTGACCAAATCTAACTCACCCCAACCTTTAAATTTACCTGTAATTATTATCAAACTCGAACTGAAGGTGACTCACCGAAGTATCTGAATCACTGCAGCACTGAACAGAATTTGAATCGCTACAAGCTTTGAATCGAATTTAAATGAACACATGCTTCAAAATGAATTTAAATGACTAGACACTTCAAGCTGAATTCAATAGCTCTGAGTCAAATCTGTATCACTACAAGCTCAATCTCAAACCAAATCCAAGTCACTCCAATTTTAGATTTACTTTGAATAATTATCAAATTTAAACTGAACGTGAATCACTGCAGTGTGAATCACTTATGGAATTTGAATCACTAAAAGCTTTGATATAAATTTAAATGAACGCATGCTTCAAAGTGAGTTTGTATTTACTGGAAGCGATTCAGTAACTTTGAATCAAATGTTGTATTGCGGCCAGCTCAAACCAAATCTAACTCACCCCAACCTTTAAATTTACATGTGATTATTATCAAATTCAAACTAAACGTGACTCACTGAAGTATCTGAATCACTGCAGCACCGAATGGAATTTGAATCACTGCAAGCTTTGAATCGAATTTAAATGAACACATGCTTCAAAGTGAATTTATATGACTGGAAGCTTCAAACTGAATTCAATAACTTTGAATCAAATCTGCTACAAGATCCAGCTCAAACCAAATATGAATCACCCCAACCTTTAGATTTACTTTGCATTATTATCAAATTCAAACTGAACGCAAATCACTGCAGTGTGAATCACTAATGGAACTTGAATCACTACAGGCTTTGATATAAATTTAAATTAACACATGCTTTAAAGTGAATTTGTATGACTGAAAGCTTCAATCTGAATTCAATAACTGAATCAAATGTGCATTGCTACAAGATCCAGCTCAAACCAAATATGAATCACTCTAACCTTTAAATTTACTTGGAATTATTATCAAATTCAAATTGATTGTTAACCACTGCAGTATGTGAATCACTGCAACATTGAATGAAATTTGAATCACAAGCTTTGAATCAAATTTAAATGAACGCATGCTTCAAAGTGAATTTGTATGGCTAGAAGCGATTCAGTGACTTTGAATCACATGTTATATCGCTGCAAACTCAAACCAAATCTAACTCACCCCAACCTTTAAATTTACTCGTAATTATTATCAAATTCAAACTGAACGTGACTCACCGAAGTATCTGAATCACTGCAGCACTGAATGGAATTTGAATCGCTACAAGCTTTGAATCGAATTTAAATGAACACATGCTTCAAAGTGAATTTAAATGACTAGACACTTTAAACTGAATTCAATAACTTTGAATCAAATCTGCATTGCTTTAAGAACCAGCTCAAACCAAATATGAATCACTCTAACCTTTAAGTTTACTTGTAATTATTATCAAATTCATGTGAATCACTGCAACATTGAATGACATTTAAATCACAAGCTTTGAATCAAATTTTAATGAACTCAAGCTTCAAAGTGATTTTTTATGACTGAAAGCGATTCAGTAACTTTGAATCAAATGTTGTATCGCCTCAGACTCAAACCAAATTTAACTCACCTCAACCTTTATTCTTACTCGTAATTATTATCAAATTCAAACTGAACGTGACTCACTGAGGTATCTGAATTACTGCAGCACCGAATGGAATTTGAATCACTGCAAGTTTTGAATCGAATTTAAATGAACACATGCTTCAAAGTGAATTTAAATGACTAGATACTTCAAACTGAATTCAATAGCTCTGAATCAAACCTGTATTGCTACAAGCTCCGACCGTCAAATCTGCTCTGAATTACTGCGAAGCTTCAAAAGCTAATTTGACACACTCCAAATCACTGTTCAGACGTGAACTGGATCAGTTGGAGCTTTGAATAGCATTTGAATACCTACAAATCCAATTCAAATTCCCCGCAGGCCTTCTTCAAAACAAACCCGAATTCCCTTTCTCTCGATTACAATGGGAGTGTTTTAGTTTTTGTCGCCCGCTCGCAGTGTAGATGGGGTTTTATAGACTTTCAGATGACAGATAGCGGTTTGAATTGCACATTGAATCGCACTTTGAGTGGCCTTTTTTATATCTAAGATTACACATGGAGGTGGACATCACGGATATAGGCCTGAAGTACAGATAGAGGTTGGAGTGCATTTCATGCTCACAGGTGAGGATGTGTGTGTGTGTGTGTTTGTGTGTGTGTGTGTGTGTATGAACGCGGACCCTTTGAAGTGGAAAAGGCCTCTGGTTGGCAGTAGGCCAGTGCATCAATAAAGGCAACTGGAGTTTGAGAGCCAGTGAGAGGCATTTAAGTTCCATTTCTCCCAGGCCTTACAGCGCAGGAAAGACCCGCTGTCTCTCTCTCCATGTGTCTGTCTTTCAGAGAGTAATCAGGCCAGACTTGTGCACTACAGTGTTTGGAGTGTGTCGTAATTGAATATGTGTTGCCCAGCTGTTTATGTGTGTGTGATTGGTCGCTGATTTTGAAGTGGCTTGTTAGACACACTGGCACAGTAGGGTTGACTTTCAGGTTTAATCATGAAAGATGTATTTTTGGATGACGCACAATGCACACAACATACACTGGACTCTCGGTGCGTTTTTGTCTGGTAACAAGGACTCACGTTGACACTAATAAGCGCAACATGTAACCACACCTCTCACTTTGTCCATCTGGGGGAGGGTCGAGGATTATTGGTATTGTTATTGATATTAAGGCTTACGATGTTTGGAGAACATGCTTTAGGCTGAAAGAATCATTGATATATAAGTGTGTATGTTGCAAAATACTTGCTTGTGTGTTTTTGTGGTCACCTAAAGTGCTTAAACGTTTAGTGCTTAAAATTTGAAATCATCTAGGCCAGTGGTCCTCAAACTTTTTTCACCAAGTACCACCTCAGAAAAAAATTGTCTCTACAAGTACCACCATAATGACCGGTATTGAAATATAGTACCGTAGTAGGCGTAATTAAGCAGCTACAGCCCTGCACAGTTCAAAACGCCGCATTTTAATTCTTCTTATTATTAATATTTATTATTATTATTATTTATCAGCCACTTTAAACATTCTAAATAGTTTGAACAGAGAAATTAGAAATTAGATCTGATTACTGCGCATTAAAGTAGGCTTTGTGTGTCAGAAAAGCAAGTGATTAAACTATACCAACATTGGGATATAAAAATATAGGGATACGCCCCCAACAAATACAGGGAGAAAAATAGCTTCAAATGAAAGAATAGACAACAAACATTGGAAAATTGAAAATAAAATAAATGGTTTAGCCTAATAAAATCACATCTGTGTTATTGTACACATCAAAGGGTGTGTTTAATTTTTAACTTTAATTATTCAGCGATTCCTCCGAGTACCACTAGAAGTAAGCTTGCGTACCACTACTGGTACACGTACCACAGTTTGAGAACCACTGATCTAGGCCATTACTTTTTGATTCCGTCAATGATTGTATAGAGAATATGAAAGCAGATGACGGTGTTTTTATCCATCTAAATTGAAAGTGGAAAATGTAAATAATTGGGAGAAAAAAAGTTTTAGAGTTAAAAAAAATATATATTATATATTTTTAACAAGATGAAAAATAAACTGTTAAAAGGTAATTCTGTGTAATGATAGTTTATGAAAAAATATATTTCAAGAGTTCACACTTAGCTGATGATTGATTATAAAGCTTGTTTGGCATGCTGTCTCAGGAGAAAGTCCTGAGTTCATAAGATCCTCGAGCCCGGGGCTTCCTCCCGTTTGCAAGGCAAGAGGGGAGTTTGAGCTCAGGTAGATCTCGAGAACTTCCCTGCTGTAGTAGCTAATGAACAGATAGTGATTGCTCTTAAGAGATAACTACTTACTAGGAGCATGTCTATGGTGCCGATTTGGATTAGTCAATTAACTTAAGTTGCATGTTTTTAGACGGTGGCAGGAAACCGGGGAACCCGGGGGAAACCCACGTGAGCACGGGGAAAACGTGTAAACTCCGCACAGAAACTTCAGCTGGCTTGGTAAGGACTAGAACAAGTGATGTTCTTGCTGTGAGGCAACAGTGCTAACCACTGGGCCACCGTGCCACCCATCAAGGAGGAGGAGTAGGGGTGGAAGGGGAGATTCTTCAAAACGAAGATGGCTGGGATATGGAACTTATGGTATTTATAGTGGCTTAGGAATCATCTGATTGGTGAATCATAAATTAAATCAGACGGGAACTCCATGCAAACTCCACACAGAAAAGTCAATTGTTGGCCCAGCCAGAATTTGAACCAGCAACCTTCTTGCTGTGAGGCGACAGTGCTACCCACTGAGCCACCATGCCGCCCCACACCTATTCGTATTTAAACATATAAATACATATATGAAAAAGACCAACTTTATTATTTATTGTTTATTTATTATTATTTTATAATTGAACATTTATTAATAAACCTCAACATCCAAACTTTATAGTTCAGAACGCAGCAATAATGGTCAAAATGTTTGAACTCGTCTGGGCCAGTTGGCATTTCTGTGTGAAGTTGGCATGTTCTCCCCGTGTTAGCGTGGGTTTCCTCCAAGCTCTCTGGTTTCACCCACAGTCCAAAGATATGCGCTATAGGTGAATTGAATAAACTAAAACTGGCTGTAGTGTATGAGCGTGTGAATGAGTGTGTATGGATGTTTCCCAGTGATGGGTTGCAGCTGGAAGGGCATCTGCTGCATAAAACATATGCTGGATCAGTTAGCGGTTCTTTCCGCTGTGGCGACCCCTCACTAAGCCGAAAAGAAAATGAATGAATGAATTATTAGTGTTTTTCTACACTAAATTATAAATGAACAAGAATAAATGTTTATAAACCTCAGGTATGCCTTAAGAACATTTTTTATCTTGTAAGACATTTTAGAAATTAGGTAGATGTAAAAATATGCTAAGAAGTATTTTCATATTGTTTTATTATAGCTTTACTATCCCAAAGTTGAGTTTTTTTAGTGTAAGGATTGATATTCAGACTCTCAAGCGCTTTAAGAGACATCAAAATGACTCCAAGAATGATCAAAACAATGTTAATTGTTTCTCCTCAAGTCTTCACCATCAGCAACAAACAATACCTTAGGTTTTTCTCTGTTTTACCCTCATTAACTTAACAAAATACGCTTTTCTTTGTCCATCACAGCGTTCGATGTCTTTCCTGGGCCCGTTTGCCTTGTCCAACTGTTGCATCACTCAGCTTTTTTTTTCTGCCAACTCACAACCTATTTGCAGTAACTCCACAAAACACGCAGCCGTCCTCTCTCTCTCTCTCTCTCTGTCTCTCTGTGTGTGTCTCTCTCTCTCCCCTTCTCTCTATTGATCTAGTCATAGTTTTCTGTCTTCAGCCTGCTGGCTGGCTGGCTTTAATCAATACAGATAATTGTCTGCTTTCTCCCGATGCCAAACAGTCTGTGTTTTTTCTCAATGAATCCAGGTCTTCCCCCAACTTACACACATACACACACGCAGGGCCCACCTACCCGGGATTCCCCCCCATTAATGACGGCAGATAACCTGCTTTCCTTACCGATTTTTTCCTCCCCCCGCGCGGCTCCCCCTCTCATCGATTGCCGTGAGATATCGCCCCACGTGCCCCTCTCTCCCAGTGTAAACACGGCCAACACGTGGCGCCAGATCTACACACTCGCGCATAAACAAATATGCCTCGCATGCATCAGCAAATACGCCAAGCGCCGCGTTGAGGTCATGTTGACGTTTTCTCCATATGATTACAAGAGGAAGCGATTCAAATCACAATCAGGGCTTCCTCCAGTTTGATTTGACATTGCAATCTGAATGCAAAAGACTGTAAGATAAACTTGAATAACTTTTGGGGACGACTTTACTTCTAAGTTATGTTAGCATCTGACTACAAAAGGTCTCCAAACATGTCTGAATCAGCTTTTGCTATGAGCTATAGCATCACATTTAGGTTATATTACAAATTTACAACATTTGATTGTAAGAGGGCTCCACAGATTGCAAAAAAAAAAAAACAGCATTGTTTTGGACAAATACATTCCTTTTAGGTTAAATGGACATTTGCTTCATTCTCTTACAGGTTCAAATACTATTAAACTATAGTGCTTTAGGGTAAAACTTGATATTCGGTTACATTTACACTGCAAAAAAATGTCTTTCTTACTTTTTGACTTCACTGTAAAAAATGCTGGGTTCCACACAATCTCTTCATCTCATCTAAACTCAAATCATTTAGGTTAACTTAAAGTTTTTTTTTTACAATTTTAAGTTGATTGAACACAAAACAATTAAGTTGACCCTGTTATATTAATATTCGCTTCTTCTGATTGCATTTTGAGGCACAGCTCAAATTATAACTTATCAAAATCTAGATAGTGGCACAGTGTGTAGCACAATCGCCTCAGAGCAAGAAAGTCGCTGGTTCGAGCCTCGACTGGGTCAGTTGGCATTTCTGTGTGGAGTTCTTCTGTTCTCCCCGTGTTCGTGTGGGTTTCCTCTGGGTGCTTCGGTTTCCCCCACAAGTCCAAATAAATGCTCTACATGTGAATTGGGTAAGCTAAATTTGGTAAGCTAAATTGTCCGTATAGTGCATGTGTGTGAATAAGTGTGTGTGGATGTTTCCCAGTGATGGGTTGCAGCTGGAAGGGCATCTGCTGCCTAAAACTTGATGGATGAGTTGTTGGTTCATTCCGCTGTGGTGACCCCAGATTAATAAAGGGACTAAGCCGAAAAGAAAATGAATGAATAAATGAAAAATCTATATAATAAAATAGAACTTTCAGGAAATTAGCTCCATTCAATTACAAAAGGCCTCAAAATAAATTCAGATCTTTCTGTATTGAGATAAAATACTACGTTTAGGATGTGACTGTTTTTGATTGCGAGAGGTTTTTTTAGGTAAAATGGACATTTGCTTCATTTAATTACAGCTTCAAATTCTAATCAACTACACTCTCGGAAATAAAGATACAGGAGCCGTCACTGGGGCAGTACCTTTTAAAAAATGCATATTTGTATCCAAAGAGTCCACAGTGGTACCTCAAAGGTGCATATTAGTGCCCAAATGTACCTGAAAAGTACCTTTGAGGTACCACTGTGGACCCTTCAGGTACAAATATGTATCTTTTGAAAAGGTACTGCCCCAGTGACAGATCCTGTACTTTTATTTCTGAGAGTGTATAGTGCTTTAAGGTAAAACTGGATTTTCTGTTACATTTACAATGCAAAAAAATGTCTTGCTTTTTTGTCTTCACTGTAAAAATGTTGGGTTCCACAATCTCTTCATCTCATCTAAACGCAAATCATTTAAGTTAACTTGATGGTTTTTATAAATTAAAGTTGATTGAACATAAAACAATTAAGTTGGCTCTAAAAAAAACTGAAGAACTGCGTTGTTTCAGCTCATTTTAAACAAGTGTTGTTTGTTTGAGTGTTGTTTTTAGTCCAAATATCTAAAAAAAATTAAATCAAGAAGCATTACAAGAAAAAAAGGCTGTGTTATTTTTAGAAATAATCTCAAAATGAAGTGAGTTTTTCCTTAAAGCAAGCTAAATAATCTGCTAATGGGGTAAGGAAAATAATCTTGTTTTTTCCTTTGACATAAGATTATTTAGCTTACTCCATTGGCAGATTATTTTAGATATTTGGACTAGCAACAATAACATTTTGCATCCATTCAATCCCATTATGACTCAAAACTAATTTTGTCTCCCTGCACTTAAAGCAAGGCAATATTTTGAGATCTGATTGCAACAAACCCCCCCCCCAAACAAAGTTACAAAACGTTACTTTCAGGTTGAAATAACGTTTTCTCCATGCGATTGCATAAGGTCACAAAGTAAATTCAAATCTCCTTCTGCTTTAGGGCAAAACTTTGTTTTAGGTTACATTTGCATTTGCTTCATTGAATTTCCAGTGGTCTCAGAATTAACTTGAATCTCCTTTAAGAAGCACTCTGAGGCAGAATGTTACTTTTAGCTATATGAAGGTTTGCTCCATCTTAATGCAAGAAGTCCCAACAAATATAAAAAAGCCTTGCTGTATAAGGTAAAAATGCTACCTTTTAATTAAATTGACGTTTGCTTTGATTAAAAAAAAGTCACAAAATAAAATATAATCACCTTGTAGTGAGGTTATATGATAATTTGATCCATTTAGTTTTTTTTTTAATTTAAACCACCCTATTATAGTAATATTTCCATTGCATTTTGAGGCACAACTCAAAATATAACCTATAAAAACCTGTATAATAAAATATAACTTTCAGGTTATAATGAAATTAGCTCCATCAGATTACAAAAAGCCTTAAAATAAATTCAAATAACCTTGTGTCAATCAAATTTAAGGTCATCTTAAGCTTTTAAACAAAACATTACATTTACAGTAGGTTATGTTGACATTTGCTCCTTCCGATTACATCGCAAAACATCTACAAATAGTTTGGGGCAAACTTTATATTTAGGTTCCATCTGCGTTTCCACCATTTGAATCTAAGTTGATTTGAGGCAAAACATCACATGTAGGGTATTGAAAAAGGTCTTAAATTCAATTACATTTAGGTTGTGTTAAAGGGATCGTTCACCCAGAAATGAAAATATGTCATCATTTACTCATCCTTCGCTTGTTCAAAACCTATCTGAGTTTCTTTTTAATGTTGAACACGATAAAAAGTATTTTGAAAAATGCTAGTCGATTGTACCCATTGACTTCCATGGTATTTTTCCCCTACTATATAAGTCGATGGGTCCCAGGAACCAGCATTCTTCAAAATATATTATTTTGTGTTCAACAGAAGAAAGAAAAACTCATAAAGCTTTAAAACCACATGAGGCAGAATAAATGATTCATCATTTTTGGCAGAACGATCCATTTAACATTCCTGTATGATTGAATTACAGTTATATCATGTTTGTTAACTCAAATTTGTGAAGTATTTGCTCCAATAGCGCAAATTTTCTCTCATTCAATACCCTCTCAACTGATTTCATTGTCTTGATTTGGTTGACGACAAACATGTACACTGTAAACCCGGATTTTGTGCTAATGAAACATTTTAAGTAATCATTACTAATTCTTTATTGTTCTTTAAGAAATTGTGCCATTACTAAATCAAACTGGCTATCTGCACTAATCAGAGGAAAAAATTGAGTGTACTGATCATGTTAAGTAGAGACTACTCTGTTCCTTTAGTTTTTGTTAGAAGGGGAGGGGCCTTGGTTGGCCGAGGTGCTGACGTGAGCACAACACGCTCAGTGAGAGCCTTTGGATACAGTTACCGCGGATCTTTTGAAAGCGGCTTGAAACAGTAAGTGTGCAAATAAGCTTTTATCAGTTCATATATTTCTAACCTGAAATCCAGACCGATGCTGAACTCAAATATAAACAGTAATCTGTCAGTTTGCGCTATTTTCCCTGTCAGTTCACAGTTCGGCTATAATATTAGCATGTGCCTGCATTTGCCTTTTCCGTCTAGTCACTGTTTATAACATTATCTAGTGTTTTTTTCTGTATGTTCACAGCTAAAAGCATGTTCCCCGTAATTACAAAGTGTGTGTTATTAAACTTTGTGTTCATATTAGCACGAGTCCATGCGTGCGCACGTGCTAGCGGCTAATGCTAAATATTACCAATCTTTGATAACGCTAAAAGTTTCACAAGAGTGATTTTATTTTTTTGTGAGCGGCAAGTTTACATTAGTAAACATTACTTTATAAGTCAAAGTCACTAGCAAATGGATAACTTGGATAACTTTCACAGTAGAATTATGTTTGCAGCTAAACTTTTTCTTTGCTCTGTTTCAAGATGGACCTTACTGTATGTTGGCACTTAGAAAAAAATATCTGATAGAGTCTGAGCCTGCAAGAAGCCTGATACTGGACCACTGGCCTGCACTTTTTTACAGAAGATCAGGTATGTTTAAGAATCTAGGATTTCCTACTATTATTTTATCTCATCATTTAGTGTCAATTACAGTCTAGTGTATAACATAGTCTTTTGTGTCACTTTATTTCATTTACATCTGGGACAACAAAGCTGTGCAAAACATGACCTATTTTTTATTTTATTTTGTGTGAAGTATATTTTTTGTGATATAGTTATAAAATATTCCTATTCTGTGTTTCCTCTTGCAGGTGTTCTTGAAGTTTAGAACGTCAAGCAGTTATTTTATGAAAGCGTTGATCAACACAGGCTGCGTTTAATTTAGATCTATCTTGCAAAGAGGTGGAATGTTGGAGAGCTGTTGTCAGAGCCTTTACAGCAAACGAAGGTTGGTTCATGTATATTATACAGTTACATAATTTTTTTTAACTTTAAATTATCGAATATTTCACAAGTGTTACTTTATTGGTTGTCTAATATAATTGTGCAACATTTTTATTTTCTTATTAACAGGCTCCAGACCATAAAGATATTAAGTCCTTGGTCTTTAAAGGGCTCCCGATTCTCCTGGGGGACAAGCTTGCAGACGTCTTTAAACTTGCTCGGTAAGTAACTTATTTTCTCAAAGGTTGTCTTAAAGGACCATGACAGCATTCTTTCTATAAATGGATGGTACTTATATTTTGTAAAAACATTTACACTTAGTTTAAAACATTTAAACTTAAGAGTAGCAAAACAGGGCATCACAGCACAGTGGGTAGTACAATCGCCTCACAGCAAGAAGGTCGCTGGTTCGATCCTTAGCTTGGGTCAGTTTGCATTTCTGTGTGGAGTTAGCAAAAGACAGGCGCTATTGGTCAAATTTGTTAAGCTAAATTGTAGTGTATGTGTGTGAATGAGTGTTTATGGATGTTTCCCAGTAATGGGTTGCAGCTGGAAGGGCATCCGCATGGTAAAACATATGCTAGATAAGTTTATGGTTCATTCATCTGTGGCGACCCCAGATTAATAAAGGGACTAAGCCGAAAAGAAAATAATTTAATGAGTAACAAAACATCTTTCCAAACTCTCTAACATATACTCTCGTCATATACATAATTTAAGTTATTTTTATTGATAGTTGAGTTAGATAGTTGTTTTCTGTCCTTGTTTTAAATGTCCAACTTTAATTTAAATATAAATTGACTTTGTGACTTTAAATTCAGGGAAAGATAAAGATACACAACTCTTATAGCTTGGGAATATGGGTTAATAAGTAAACGCTAAAATTATTGTAGAATAAATTAAATATTTTGATAAAGTGTTACTGAAGCATTTAAAACCTATTCACTTATTGTCCTATGTTTATTCATTCATTTTCTTGTCGGCTTACTCCCTTTATTAATCTGGGGTAGCCACAGCGGAATGAACTGCCAACTTATCCAGCATATGTTTTACACAGCGGATGCCTTTCCAGCTGCAACCCATCACTGGGAAACATCCATACACACTCATTCACACACATACACTGCAAACAATTTAGCCTACTCAATTCACCTGTACCGCATGTCTTTGAACCCTTGTCTTATATTATTGACAATTATTTAATGAGAAACATAACTGTTCTGCTCTTTTGTTAGGACTCTGATCACTCATTCCACCACCTTGGAATCCTGCTTGTCAAGGGAGACCTCAGTTAAGATCATCCTTGAGGAACAACTTGTTAGGGACTGCATTAAAGACTTGCCAAAAGTTGTATGCATTCTCTTTGGACTTGCATATGCATTGCATCTGAACTACCCCAAGTCAACAAAGAACACTTCTCTTCATCCAGCAAGTTGCGCTCATGTTGGGCCATATAGTGACTTAAAGCTTTAGAGGTTTGACTCAGGTTTTATACAATTGTCAATGTTTACTAATGCCAGAATGTTCCTTGCAGAGCTTTATCTAAATTACCAATAATAAAAAAAAAACATTGACATTGTGTTGTTTGATTCTTGATTTGTGCTTTTAATTGTTTTACATTTCAGTAATATTATTTTTAATTGCAATAGATTACTTAAATATAACAATTATCATTGCATAAAAGCATTTTTAACATAATATGCTGTGTTCAATTTAATAGTTATTTTACAAAACATATCCTTTATAAAATTAGTAATGTGAACTAATGTTTTTTAGTAAATACTACTAATTCAAATGTGTTTTGTCTTCTACAAAAACTAAAGGTTTTCTTTTAATATAGCTTAACCTGTTTAGTTGTATATATGTAAAAACTAAACTTGTTTCGTGCAACCGGTTTCCACGCAACAATCTAGTAAAGTCAACTAATTCGGGTTTACAGTGTAGTAAATACAATGTTCAGTGTGTTGAATCTCGCGTCGACCTTGACTAAACAACTTGTTTGTAGGTTATTGTGTGAGCTTCGCTTCTTCAAATACATCCGAGTCAATCCGATGTTTTCTTTTCTCCTCAGGATTTTCTTATAGAGGCATTTCAGACTCAATCCCCACTCATTCAGATGTTCACCTTAAAGTCGTTGCTTAAAAATCCAGACAAACATCGCGGGTCAGTCAAAGGCAAGGACGTCTTTTCCAATAGCACCATATTGTCAGGCGAGATTTGTAAATCTGTTAAAAGCACTGGATGTATCTGCATAAGGAGTTGTTTCGTGTTCAAGGCCATCGCTTTGAATGCTGACAAAATTTGGAAATAGTTTGAATGGACGTTATTTGCTTGATCAACCCTGTATTGCTATCACGAGACGTTAACTTAAAGGATGTCTTTGACCTCTCGGCATCATTGAACATGCAGGAGAATCTGTTTCTTTGTCAGCTTAATGTTACGCGTAATAGCATTCATGTGTTAAAGACAACATGAAATCAATATTAACTCCATTTACTTTATTAATAAATGCCCTCCGGCCTTATCGCGCACGATTCATCAATGCATGTATTTCTAAAGAAGGGGGGAAAAGTATGTTTTTAATAATCTGTCGTTGCTCGTGAAGCCGACTTGATTAACTTAATGGAACGTAATATGTTTGAGGAAAAGAGAAATATGCAATAATATCACGGATGTTTATCTACAACACTAATTCAGGATCAGAATCAGGATTCACATCTCTTTTTTTTGCATATATCACTCTTTTGTCCATGAATTTTAATATGAAAAGGGATAGTTCACTCTTAACCTCGTCGAGCTTGTGTGCACATACGTGGACAGCACATTTTAGCTATTAATTAACCTCTTAAGGCCCAAGGTGTTTTTTTACATGCATTTTTTATTTCTCTTTGCTATTTGGGCTTATTGGAACCTAATTAGAATAAAACCTAAATATCATCTTTTGATATGATGTACTTTTAGAGAAAAATGACGTCCATATATGTGGACTAATGGTCCGATTTACTTTTTTTAATGCTTATTTTACATGGAAATTATTATTTTTTTAACTTGCTTTGACTATCAGAGAGTAAAAACAAAAAATGTTCCTAATGTGTACAGTTAAAAATAGTGTTTGGGACATTTCATATGCTGCGAAACAGTTGCAGGATGACACTGTACGCCTTTACAAAATATAAAACATTGAAGGTATTTCAATTAAATAAAAACGTACACACTGTTTACTCACTCTCATTGACTTTGGCAAACACACACATAGATGCATGCATACATACTCAGATAAAGTGAAGAGTTGGAAATAATCACATTTTCATACTTTTCATAAATATTATCTGAGATCAAATTGATTTCTCTTTAAAGTTATTTGATTATTAATAATTAAATTATTTTGAATGCAATAAATAGTCCCATCAAATACTTCATCAAATAATTCCACATATATGTGGAATCGTGGTCTGAATGTACTGTTTTTAATGCTTATTTAACATTGAATTTTTTTTTTTTGAACTTGCTTTGACTATCAGAGAGTAAAAACTACATTTTTTTCCCATTTTGGACCGTTAAAAATAGCGTTTGGGACATTTCATATGCTGCAAAACAGTTGCAGGATGACACTGTATGTCTTTACAAAATATAAAACATTGAAAGTATTTTAATTAAATGAAAACGTACGCACTATTTACTCACTCTCATTGACATTGGCAAACACACACGTAGATGCATGCATACATACTCAGATAAAGTGAAGAGTTGGAAATAATCACATTTTCATACTTTTCATAAATATTATCTGAGATCAAATTGATTTCTCTTTAAAGTTATTTGAATATTAATGATTAAATTGTTTTGAATGCAATAAATAGTCCCATCAAATACTTAATAAACATATATGTGGAATCTTGGTCCGAAGTTACCTTTTTAATGCTTATTTAACATGAATTTTTTTTGACTATCAGAGAGTAAAAACTATTTTTTTTCCCATTTTGGAGAGTTAAAAATAGTGTTTGGGACGTTTCATTGGCTGCAAAACAGTTGCAGGATGACACTGTATGTCTTTACAAAATATAAAACATTGAAAGTATTTTAATTAAATGAAAATGTACACACTATTTACACACTCTCAAGTGGTTATAAACCTCGAACACAATGAAGATATTTTGAAGAAAGCGAAAAACCTGTAACCATTGACTTCCATAGTAGGAAAATGAATATATGAAAGTCAATGATTACGGGTTTCCAACATTTTTCAAAGCATCTGCTTTTGTGTTCAACAAAAGAAACCCATAAAGGTTTGGAAGAAGTATGAATAACATTTTTGGGTGAACTATAAGGCTATCTAACTAATTAAATTATCCTAACATTAAATATTCTGTCACGGCATTGATGTTTACTGTATTTCACGGCTTTAAAAAAAACATTGTGGTGATGTCACTACACTTTGTGTTGCTTTAATATATTCATAATTACTTTAGCTGTTAGCCTAACACATAAATTCCTTATTTTTGTTGACTTTGTGCTACAGATTTTTCCCTCTGTCCATTACTCAGTGGTCCAGTATTGCGGTACTGGAGATTCAGCCATTTTGTTCGTCTGATTTTTTTTGCTGGTGCAATGAGAACACGGCCTGATCCAATTTGTGTTGGTCACCAGTGTGAAATGGCGGTCGGCCGGGGGACCGGCGCTCTCCAAAGCCTCTCAGCTCTCTTCCTCTCCTCATTTTTCTCTCTCTTTCAGTCTTTCTCTCAGCTGGTGATGTGCCACTCACCCAGCACCTCTGTACACTGGCACCCAGCACGACCACTGGCCGGCAATCAACACACATATACATGAGCAAACACACACATAAATGCATGCATACATACTCAGATGAAGTGAAGAGTTTGAAATAATCACATTTTCATACTTTTCATAAATTATATCTGAGATCAAATTGATTTCTCTTTAAAGTTATTTGAATATTAATAATTAGATTATTTTGAATGGAATAAATAGTCACATCAAATACTTAATAAACAATACATTCCATGCTTTTTTTATTATTTATTCAAGCAGATTTTTATTTGGGGTTTTATACGTATATCAGATATACATAAAATAATATTTAATGTAATATAATTAATATAGTTAATACATCAATCTAATGGATTTTTTAAAATAATATTATGTAACAGCGTGTACTTTGTAGGTTATACTGTAAAATTATTAAGTCATATAATAACCTAATTTGAATATTTTTCAAATTATCTCAGAAATTAGGCTGCGGGAGAGGGAATAGGAGATCTGTAAGTTTGTGTGTATTCATCCATGTTTGAATTGTATCTAATATTTAAAACACTAAAAAAAAAAATCTGCTTGAATAAATATCAAAACAAAGCATGGAAAATATTGTTTTAATATTTATTCAAGCAGATTTTTATTTAGTGTTTTAATATCAGATATAAAAATAAATTATATTTAATGTAATATAATTAATATAGTTAATGCATCAATCTAATGGATTAAAAAATAATAATATTATGTAACAGCGTGTACTTTATAGGTTATTCTGTAAAATTATTAAGTCATTTAATAACCTAATTTGAATATTTTTAAATATTTACATATTTATTATATATATTTTTTTATTAATATTGACTTTTTTGTATGAAAATATGTTTTTAAGTATTATATAGTTGATATATTTGTGTGTGTGGTTATGCATTGACTGTTTTTTACATCAACATACAGCTGCAGAAAGATCTGCTATAATGATAAGTTTTATGAGACAATAATTGAAGACTTCTGTACTTTTAAAGTAAGAAAATATCAAAAGTATTTAGTTCAAGGTTTGACATGTTAAAGCAACTTTTAAATGAGATGGTGTCAGTAGCTTTATTTGACTTGATTTTATTTACATCCGTTATTTTTCACGTGAACAATAAGCTCTATTTCAGTACTGTCTGCACCTTTTGACAGAAAGTGCAGTTCCCTAACACACTACAAATCAAAAGGTGACTTCACAAAGTACTTTTAAGCCACATTGAGCACACGCGCACTCCCCTTTCAACATCTTTAACACAAAAACACATATCTTGCCATTTCCCCTTCAAATACACACATTCACTGTGATTTTGGCAAAATTGCCATGCTTGACGACCATATAGTCGACGACATAGCAACAAAGAGAGCGAGCGAGCGATGGATGGATGGGGGGAGATGGGGGTGTTTGTGTGTGTCATTTGGTGAGTGAACATAAGTGGCACTGAGGCGGTGGAAAGGTAGGCTGATGGAGAGGGCGAGGTAAAATTAGACAGCAGAGTGGCCACCTTTTTTTGCACAGACGGAGCTAAGGACGTCGTCCGAGCACGAATGTGGCCATGAGCCTCACAATTCAAAATGGAGTTTGGTTAAATAACCTGTGATAGCTTGGGAAAGAAGCGCAGGTGCCGTGGCCGAAATGGATGGAGGAAGAAGAAGAAGAGGTTGAACACACCCTAGGGAACCATGGGTGAAAAACCTTGCCCAAGGGCACGAGCAAAGGGTAGAGGGGGCCTTCATCCATCCAACTATCCCTCCCTCCGTTCTTCAGGGGAATTGTCAGTCAGTCCATTTCCACACAGCCATCCTAATGTTTTCAGTCGCTGAGGTGCTGTTAGCATGGCCGCGCTAGCCGACGACAACACACCTACCTCACAAAACAGCCGAGAGCAGGAAACAGGCACATCACATACCGTTGATTCGCTTCTTCACCTCATTTTCACGTGAACATCTGACGTTTGTCGAGGCACAGCATTTAGCCAAGTGCATGAGCTGATAAAACAGACGAGGAACGCAGAAATTAGGCTGCGGGAGAGGGAACAGGAGATCTGTAAGTTTGTGTGTATTCATCCATGTTTGAATTGTGAGGCCCACTGTTGATTCGACTCGCGCTCGGGTAAATACAAGCCAGTTCTCAAAGGCGTCTCGTAACTGTGATTTTTGAATCCCCAGGCCGCATAAACGACACAAGAAAGAGTGCGCGGGAGAAAGTGAAGCAAAACAAGAAAGAAATAGGAAGAAGAAATGAAAGGATTGGGGGAGGCAGCTGGCGCTGCAAAAGTGCCTCCAATATGTGCGGGTCTGAGCGCCCTCTGAGAGGGGCCCCGATCGATACCAACTCGGAGCAATAAAGCTTTCTCCCTGTCATCTCCACAGAATACAAAGCAGAATGGGGGAGAGAAGGGGAGGGAGGTGGTGGAGGGGGGGATAGAGGGGTGAAAAGCTGTTCCGCTAGCCAGACCAATTTCCTAACCCTCCCTTCTCCTCTCCCTCCACCTTTTTTAGCCCTCCAACTACTACTACTACTATGTACACTACCTTTTCTCTCCCTTTTCATGCACTTCTCCTCGTCCGCCTCGGGTTGAGGTGTTGTGTCTGCTTATATTATTAATAGTGTTTGAATAAATAAACTTAATAATTCATCTCCGCAGTTTTAACCGGATTGATAGCAGGTGAAAGATTCCGCAGGATCCAGCCGAAATGAAAGAGGCATGCGGAGGGACCGGCCGCCGGGTTCGAGAGGGCTAGAACGGGGTTGAGGTCGTAGCCTTAGAGTGAGAGAGAGAGAGAGAGAGAGAGAGAGATGGATGTGCAGGTGAGGGAAGAAAAGCAAGAAAGACGTGCAGCGCAGGCGGCGAGGAAGAGGTCAAATAAGTGTTCTCTTTAATTGAGAGCCAATTTAAGTCCAGTGCAATCGATAAACCTATACACCGAGCAATCTGCCGTCGCCTATAACACATACATCATGCTGTTTAGTTGCTTAGTAGATTCTGTCACGGACGGACACCGTCCCCCAAATGGGATTCGTGGACATGTCGGATTGAACTTGGCGTGCGATTTGGATTTCGGTGAATTTTCGGCTTCTGAGGGTCATAATTATACGCTGCCTCTCTCTCTTTCTCCTCGTCTGATCCTTCCCTCTTATCCTTTATTAGGAGACAGCTGTGTAAATCTTCTGTCATTCCCTTCTTTTATTGTACGATCACAATGCACCTGCACTCACTTTTCTTCTCCTCTCTTTGTCTCTCGTCCTGCGTTTACTCATATCTTAATATGGTTCCTGCCACTTTTTTTTCCCTCTCCCGTCGTCCACTTCATCCCTCCATCTCTGACACCTCCTGTCGGGGTGAAATAATAGAAGGACAGAGGGTCGGGGTGGACGGACAGAGGGATGGAGGAAGGGTGGAAGCGTCGGCCTCCCTCCCTGTTTTGTGCGTTCCCCCGGGGAGGGTGGTAATAATGGTAGCCATACAGGGGAGGGGGGCGAGAGGAGCGATTATTGTCTTGTAGGGAGTCAGAGGTATCGATCGGCCCAGAAATATGTGGTGCGCGAAAGAGGTACTGTATCGGATATAATATACACTCCTGAGACGGCAGGCGCAAAGGCGCACACACACAATAATACAAAATACCAACCGAGAGACGCTCACGTACACACACAAATACAAAATACCCACTGCCGGAGAGGCTTACACACTCTCCAGCACAAATATATTTACGTAAATCCGCTTTTAGCAACGTGTGAGAGGCTAAGATGCTCTCGAAACACACAACCACAGCGAGAGGCCAAGAAAATACTCGCATGCACACAATACCCTAATACAAATAAACCCCAGAAGACTCTTAAAATTGCATTCACATAAGTATTTTAGTCAAAACAAACAAACAAAAAGACATTACATCTTTAAAATGGATTAGAGGGATGTCCACTGCACATATTTTAACATCCCCTGTGGCCTTGCAGAATTGAGGTATCAGTATTTGCATATGACCTGTAAGAGATGAACGCAGGATACAATCAACTTGTTATTTAAACACCAGAACATTCAGGTTTTTAGTTTGATTATCACATACACACGCACACACACACACACACACACACACATGCAGGTCTTTCACTGCTGTTGCCTGGCAACGTGGCTAGGTGTCCTATTGGAGAGCTGTGCTGTCCAGTGATGTCATGACCGCAGCTGACCAACACTGCTGTAGCGAGAAACAGAGAGGGAAATATACTGAACGACAGAGGCTTAGAGTTACCCTAAAGTTTAGTTGTATATGATGTACATGACGCAACGGAATGCATTATTAAAACCTACCATGTCTGGCTGAAGTCAATCTTGAATACAAAACCTGAGCAGGACATGATGCAACTTTATTAGTATATTTCGGTTAGGGAGAGCGAGAGAGGTCTACTTTTAAACCTGTTCCCTCCATTGTTCTGCTCCATTGTCTTTAAATCAGGTCAACAGCCGATAAGATTTAACACCCTAACCTGCCTCTGCATCTCTCCTTGAGTCGAGGGGGAGTCGCCGCTGTGCTTGAAGTAAAGGAAGGTGTGTGTGTGTGTGTGTTTGCACTGCATCTTTGGAGACCTGTGTTTTTGGTTTTGGTTTTTTATTTGTTTGGGTTAAAGGGATAAATCAGGATGAAGCAGCATGAACTGACTGACATTCTCCTGATTTTCCACCAGAATAGTTTCGATGCATCCTTTAATTTGTTGAAATGAGTGAATAATGTGTTGGGCAGTTTTGTGTTTACAGTGTAAATCTCTTAAATGATTAGATCCACAGAATTACACTGTAATTTTCGACTCACGGAAATGTTTTGTTTGTTTATTTATCATGGAAAACAAATGTTACTAGCCATTTTTTTAGAACACCATCTAAATGAATTGATTTTATTCAGTTAATGTTTAATATTTATGCTATCATATATAATGTTAATTAATGCATAATTAAAAAAATGTATAGGCTGAAGTGGTGGCATGAAATTCACCTGATTTTACTCCAATCAAAATATTATTTATAGTGTCAAAATTGATAATTATTAATTATATAATGCATATGTGACCATGGACCAAAAAAAAGGTCTTATGTTACATGTGTGTACTTGAAAAGTAGCCAAAAATACATCGTAATGGGTCAAAATAATCGATTTTTCTTTTCTGTCAAAAATCATTCGATTATTAAGAAAAGATTGTGTTACATCAATTATAAATAATATTGAAAATTTCCTACTGTAAATATATTAATGCTAAATTTTGGATGGGCAACAGCCCTTGCTAAGCACTTTATTTAGACAACTTTAAGGGCAATTTTTTCAGAAATGTTTTTGAACTTTCAGATTCCAGAGTTTTATCTCAGCCAAGTATTGTCCTATCCCAAGATACATCCATCAAAGGAGAGCATATTTATTCAGCATTCTCCCAATAATAATAAAAGACACCAATGACGGGTTTTATGATCCAGGGTAAGATATAAAATACTGTAACAACCTATTGGGTAACACTAATAAACGGAAATGTATCAAAATATTAGCCCTAGTGACTTCCATTCTAACTTGTGCCCTTGTGATTAGGCATGGGCCGGTATAGGATTCTGATGGTATGATAACCTTGGATAAAAAATTCACGGTATTGTGATTACTGCTCTAAAATATATTCTTTTTAAATGTCTGGGTAAAAAACTAAACTTTTTTTCCCCTTTGAACACAATATAAATTCAAATGAATCATGACTTCTGCTGTCTCATTAGTTTCTAAAACACAGATTTCTTTACAATTTAAAATGGCATCTTTGGATATCTTTTCTGCTGGAGATACTGTTGTCCTAAAAAACAAACAAAAATGTAAAAAAAAAAAATCATACTCATAGCTTAGGAACGGTATAGCAGAACACTTTAGTGGTTTTAAAACCTTGACTTTTCCAAACTGCGGTATACCTTGAAAATGGTAATTGTCCCATACCTACTTGTGATAACATCTCTTTTATTAATTTATGGTATCAAAATTAATAATGAACTAAATAAATAATCGTTACATTCTAAAATATTGTTATAAATAAATAAAAATGCTCCATCTGCAGGTTACCACTTCACTACAGTAATACATGCTGAGGTGCAAGTTCTACTTTAAATGTATAAATAGTACATTTATATAGTAAACAAGCACATTTATCTGAAAGTGACCTGCAAGAAACAAACAAAAACTATTTATTTAGGAGCCAGAAATATTTGTAATATAAAATGACACACAGCAAACAAGCCAAGTCTACTAATCTTTATGTTTAAAGCACTTGATACAACGTAGATTGTGTCAAGGCTGCTTTACATAGAAAAAGCCATTGTAGTGGGCACATTTTCAGCATATCATGCAGGTAGCAGAGTAGTGGTTTATATGTATGAAAAAATGGTGTGTAAGTGCATTGGCTTGAGGGTGTGCGATAGCTGATGAACGCTGCGTGTTTCAACATTCACAATTACACTGAAGAACAATATTAGTGCATACACACGTCCACATTCCCATCTTATAGTACCTAATTACATGGAAACTAATTGGCGCAGCGCAACTAGTCCATGATCAGCGGGCCACGGTTATTTATAGAGCTGTCCCTGAGAGAAACCCCGAGGCAGACGAACCCCTCACTGGCCTCCCCAAAGGTCAAGGGGGGCAGGACCAGGGGGAGGGGGCGCAGCGGAGTGACCCCTGACCCCAACACACGCCACCCAGCATCCCTCTTTCAGCCCCTCGCGCGGACACACACACACACCCACGCGCCGTCTGTCACGGCCCTGACAGGCGTTACTGAGGAGCTTGGGGGTACATAAAAGGGGGCCCAAAAACTTGCTAAACCCCTGACCGTGACCCTGAGCATTACACACACACACATATTCAGAAGACAGATCCATTATGAGCACTGGGGTAAAAGGCTTAAACTAGAGGACGCATCAACTGTCCTGTGGGTGAATAAGTGTGTGAGAGGTTGGTGTTTGCAGATAGAGTGTGAAAGCGTGTGTGTATATATTTTCAAAACACATGTAGGCAGGTGATGGATGGCTGTATAGCATGGATATTGCACGGTTAAATTGTTAGTGTAACACAAAACCAAATGTATAAACATTCACACTTATTCTACAGTGTGTAGTGAAAACTAACCTGTGTTTTTTTAGTAGAGTTTTATGTTATAATATTAGGCCTAAAATATTTTAGATGAGAAATCTTAGTTAATAATATATAATATCAAGTATTAAGTTGTAGTATAGGCTATTATGTAGTAAGATATATGCTATATAATTATGAATATGGTATTTGTCATATCAGTGAAACGTTAGACATTGTATTTCATGACTGAGAAAGTCTTAAGTTCTGATAGGTGTTATTATTATTTGGAACAATATCGAAATGTATGAACATTCACACTTAATCTACTGTGTCTAGTGAAAAGTAACCTGTGGTTTTATTAGTAGAGTTTTATGTTATAATATTAGGCCCAAAATATTTTAGATGAGAAATCTTAGTTAATAATATATAATATCAAGTATTAAGTTGTAATATAGGCTATTATGTAGTAAGATATATGCTATATAATTATAAATATGGTATTTGTCATATCAGTGAAACGTTAGACGTTGTGTTTCATGACTGAGAATGTCTTAAGTTCTGATAGGTGTTATTATTTAGAACAATACTAAAATGTATGAACATTCACACTTATTCTACAGTGTGTAGTGAAAAGTAACCTGTGGTTTTATTAGTAATGCTTTATGTTATAATATTAGGTCTAAAATATTTTGGATCAGAAATCTTAGCTAATAATATATGAGATCAAGTATTAAGTTGTAATATAGGCTATTATGTAGTATGATATATGCTATATAATTATAAATATGGTATCTGTTATATCAGTGAAACGATAGATATTGTGTTTCATGACTGAGAAAGTCTTAAGTTCTGATAGGTGTTATCATTTATTTGGAACAATATCGAAATGTATAAACATTCACACTTAATCTACTGTGTGTAGTAAACAAGTAAACCTGTGGTTTTATTAGTTGTGTTTTATGCATTAATATTAGGTCTAAAATATTTTGGATCAGAAATCGTAGCTAATAATAAATAATATC
>CAIGQQ010006515.1:2135533-2179546 GCA_903798035.1 Danio albolineatus | reverse complement strand
ATTAATAGTTATTAAGGTAGTAATCGGGTTTAGGTATTGGGTAGGATAAGGAATGTAGAATAAGACTATGCAGAATATGTACTTATTGCATATAAATGATAATATAAATGATAATAAACAGCCAATATCCTATTAAATAATTATGCTAATAAGCAATAATAGTGAGTATTGTCCTATACTAAAGCCTTACCAATGAATATATAGGCCCAAATTTAAAGTAACAGTTGCGTTTGTCCATATTTTACCCAATTTTCAATGTAATATGCAGTATATTTCTAAAACTCAAGCTCACTCTATGATCAAATATAAACAGTTACATTAGATTACAAATGAGTAAACTACAACACAATACGACAAAATAAGCAACTGGAGAAGCCAGAAATTTTGAGGAAAGATGAGCTTTTAGTTTAAGGACGAGATATTGAGCGTGTTAGTTTTGTTTTGTACCGTATACAATGTTGAGATGTTCACATGAGGATTTATGGGAGTAAATTAAGTCGTAATGAGGCCAGTGTATCAGTTTTGCTCTGCTGAGTCTGCATTTGCTCTAGTGCATTACTTTGTTATAGAAACAAAAATAACAGGGAAAAAAATCTTTATCTTTATCAGAGTGTTTACATCAATACCCTATCAGCATGTTATCGCCATCGTAAAGTAGTTTATATACCAAGGAATTATTGTCAGACATATTTAGATTAAATTAATGACTTATTAAAAGCACTCTCTTATAAGGATCAAAATGAAGCCTCAGTTTACCCATTAGTTGTACCATTTATACTTTGCCACTATCATGTAAACCACTAGGTTTTACCCATTTTTCAGCAAGAATTTTTTAGATAATTAAAAATACATTAAAATTTAGCATGGTCACTAAGTTTAAAATGTATTTTAATTAACAGTTTTAAAAATATATATTTTTTCAGTTCTTTATGTAATTATCTGTTATGATGAATGAAGGTGAAACATTGTCACACATATTTTAACATTTTAATTATTTAATTTAATTTATAATGTAAATCACATTTTAATACAAGCACCAAAAGGATTATCTTGCAAATATAAGTGCTTAACAGCCTTATAACATATTCATTCATTCGTTTTCTTTTCTTTTCGGATTAGTCCCTTTATTAATTAGGGGTTGCCACAGCAGAATGAACCGCCGACTTATCCAGCATATGTTTTACGCAGCGGATGCCCTTCCAGCTGCAACCCATCTCTGGGAAACATCCATACACACTCACTCACACACATACACTGCGGACAATTTAGCTTACCCAATTCACCTATACCACATGTCTTTGGACTTATGGGGGAAACCGGAGCACTCGGAGAAAACCCACTCGACCACGGGGAGAACATGCAAACTCCACACAGAAATTCCAACTGACCCGGCTCGAACCAGCAACCGTCTTGCTGTGAGGCAAATGTGCTACCGACTACACCACCGTGGCGGCGATGACATTATATATAAGTGCAAAATCACGCGTCGCTCTTTGTAGGCTATATGTAATATGGCTCATCAGAATTGTATTAAAGGGACAGTTCACTCAAAAATTTAAATGTACTCACTATTTACCCATTACTCGGGTGGTTTCAAACATTTAAGAGTTTCTTTTTCGAACCTGTTGGTGATTTTCAACACAAAAGATGATATTTTGAAAAATATCCGTTGACTGCCATAGTAGAAAAACAAATACTATGAAGCTCAGTGCTTACCGATTTTCAGCATTTTTCAAAACATCTCCTTTTGTCCTCAACAGAAGAAACAAACTCAAACAGGTTTGTGACAACTAGATGATGACAGAATTTTCAGTTTTGCGTGAACTGCCCCTTTAATGCTCATCCTGGATGCTTGCTTGGTAGTAGTTTTGTGTGTTGCAAAGGTGCTGTTTTCAATCAGACGATAATTCAACGCCAAACGAAAGCCTGGACAATGGATAAATATTAGCTTTCCCCCATGCTATCTTCAAAATGAGTTTCGCTATGAACGTCTGCAGCCATAAGGAGAGCAGCGGCAATAACTTTAAACGCAGCGTGTAGTTTCAGCTTATGGTGGGAGGCCCTTCATCATTAACTGATTGCAGAAACTTCTCACAGCTGGCCTGTTTTTAATGAAGGACCGCTTTAGTGCTCTGATGCAATATTTTGTTACCGCATGTGGCCTACATTAGGTGGGATAAAACATCTGGGGAGTGACATTTGTGTTTGTGAAGTAGAGCTCGCTACAGTAGTAAGTACGTAGCCTGAGGAGACGCAACTGTTTGCTCAAAACCGTGTCCCAGAATGCACCATAAGCAACATCGAGCTTCTGATGCTCCATTTATTTACTACGAGAAATATCGTCGTGTCTGGTTTGGTCGTTAGATGTGAAGAATGAGGGCATTTTTCATAATGCCGCTGTACTTTTTAAGCAGCTGTAATGAAGATGCGTAAAAGAAAAATGAAACGACACCAGAAGGATATTAGTCATGCCCAGTGTCATACAGTGCTTTTTTTTTCTTACATTTTAATGTGCGACCTGCAGTTGTGTCATATTAGTAAGTGAGTCATCAGTTATTCAGTGTTTTGTGGATCAGGACTTTTAATGGTGCACTAATAAATAAAATACTTTATTCAGACCTGATATTACAGGATTATTTTATTTTATTCTTTATTTAAGGGGTGGTGCACTACTATATCATATTTTAAACTTTAGTCTATGTGTAATGTAGCTGTGTGAACATAAACAACTTCTCTGAATGTAAGACGCTCAAAGTTCAATCCAAAGGGAGACATTGGCTTTTACAGAGTTAGCTTAGCAAAGCCTACAGCGAATGAAGTTTGGGGACTACAAAAAATTTTAATATAAACCCTTTAGGTTACAATCATACACCTCTTGCAGTGAAGGGGTGTGGTCAGTGGTGCTGTAATGTTATAGCTGGACACTTCCTGGTGACATGAAGCCGATTCGTAAATCACAGCACATTATGTTAGCTGACCAATCAGAGCCTCTTGACGGTGGGCTTTTGGAGGAACAAGGAAATATGACAGTTGTTGTCATGTTAACTGAGTAGCTGTATATAATCAAAGTAAGAGATTTGAAAAAACAGCACATGTCCAGCACGTTTTACGCAGCGAATGCCCTTCCAGCTGCAATCCATCACTGAGAAATATCCATACACATTCATACACAATGGACAATTTAGCTTACCCAATTCACCTACACCACGTCTTCGGACTTGTGCAGGAAACCAGAGCACCTGGAGGAAACCCACGTGAAAGTTAATTTAACAAATTTATGTGGATAGAACATAAAAAAAAAAAAAAAAAAAAAAAACCCCCCCCCCCCCCCCCCCCCCAAAAAAAAACAACATAAAAATAATAAATAAATAAATAAATTTAATTCCAGAAATTGGGTCGTTTCAGCTCAGTTTAAAATATGTGAAAAATAAAAATTAAATAAGTGTTAAAATAATTGTTATTAGTGTGCATATATATATATATATATATATATATATATATATATATATATATATATATATATATATCACAAATCAGATTTAAGCCACACAGCACAAATTACACTGGATACTTTTAACTATTGAGTCAAACGATAAAACTTGTACTTAAATGTTTAAGTGGATTAAATATAAGAATACATTTTTTTATTGTTTTAAAAGCTTTTCCAAATGTTTTGTGGCATTTTCAGTAGTTTGTGTAATAAAACGTTTATTATAAATAATTACATATATTTATAGTTTTATTGATTTTAGTAATACTTTGAAACATTATGTTTTAAGTTGCCAAAGAAACATTTTAATATTTTTTTATGAACACTTTAATAACAACATTTTGTTAAATTTTCTTTAATTTTAAGTTATAACTGAAGTTTATTTTTTACACCTAAATGTAAATATAACTTAAATAAAAAATGTATTCATTCATTAATTTTTTTTTTCATCTATTCCGTTTATTAATCAGGGGTCGCCACAGCAGAATGAACTTTCAACTTATCCAGCACGTTTTACGCAAAAAAAATCATTGTAGTTATTTTTATTTATTTATTACATGTTCAAAACAAAGTCTAAAGTATATTTGAAGAACCAAATATATAAACTGGTTCTTCAAAATACTTTTTAAATACTTTTTATTTTAAAATACTTTTTAAAATACTTTTTTATTTAGGAATTTTAAATAAAAATATTTATTATAATAATAATTATATATTCATATACTTATTTTAATATAAATATATATGTTTTTTGATTACTTTTTTAAAGGCTCTGTGCAGTATGAATAATGTCCACGTGGCGGCGCTGTCTCCTTTTCTTCCTCCATTCGTCCTCCACCGTATCCTCTGCGTATTTCCAGATCTCCCCCGCTTCTTCTCCATCCTCTTCAGTGCATCACACCTTTATTCGTGATTTCTTTGCCCGTCTCTCCGTCAATCTCTTCAAGACACAGCAGAGGTCAAAGGCTGAATAAACACCATTGAAGAACAGCCAAGAGGGACTAATGGCTCCCGGCAGAGCGCCTTCATTTTCCTCTCCTTTTACCTCATTCACCACGTCGTCGCATTTGTGTTTATTTCTGTCGTTCATTCTCTCTCTCCTTCCCCTCTCTCTCTCTCCTCAGCTCGAGTCTCGGCAGTCAGAGGTTAAACCGAGCATTAGCCGTCAGCGAATGGCCCGTTTTTAATCGCTGATTGCACATCATTGCTATCAACATTTAATCATGGCCCCAGTCGCTTCCCCGCGCGCCCACAGCTGACTTTAACCGGCTCTGACACGGAACAATCGCCGCACTCAGCTTGTATCTCATCAGCCACGGAGCCTTAGATCCGACTCATTAAGGAAAGGGCTAACGAATGCGGGGTGACAGGTGCTTTAGGAGGCTACGTTGTTTAAATAAATAAATAAATTAAAAAGTCGCTTGCCGAACTGGCTCATTACGACGCACTAGCGCTGGAGAGGATAAATTAGCAATGTATTCATTATGTCCTCATGAAAGCCATGTCAAGTCGTCGTCGCGCGCGAGTGTTGAGGCCAGTTGGGTTTCAATTACAGGGAAAGCTATGAAGAGTTAATGGGTATTAACACGGAGTACGTGCTGCTAATGAATCAGGCAGCCTTTTGGTGGGCAACAAATGGCAAACAGAGTCTGACTCAAGCAGCCCTACAATCGAGGCGTCGTGAGGCATACAAATGACCAGAACGGCCAGCCGCACGCGGTAGTTGATGCCTTTGCCGTGGTGGAATTAGCATATTAATCAAACTCAACAGGGGACTAGTTCTCATTGAGGTAATTGCATTCTCTATGGTGACCGGTTTCGAATTTCATCAACCTGGGTTTTGTGATCAAAAGTTAGATGGGCTGCCCGTAGGAAGGCTGAAACAATTTTCCTACTCATAATCGAATGAAACGTCGTCTGCCATCTTAAAGGGATAGTTCACTCCCCCTAAACAATGTATATAATGTCATTAATTACTTACCTTATGTCGTTTCAAACCCCTGAGACCTTCGTTCATCTTGGGGACACAATGTATTTTATGTATTATGTATATTATGAAATTCCTGTATCTTTAATGGTTAAATCATAGTTTTTTTTACCAAACAAACAAACAAACAAACAAAAAAGATGTCCTGTAGATCAGTGTTTCTCAACCATGTTACTGGAGGACCACCAGCTCTGCACATTTTTCATGGCTGTTTCTCAATTCCAAGAACGCAGAGAACGGACTCGTGTTCTTGTGGAGACCGGTCTTGCCAGGTCACATCGGGAGAACGAACTCGGGAGACCGCGAGGACAGAGAACGCGCCCTGTGAGAAATGAGATGCTGCGTTCTTACTGATGGTCACATGACCCTCACGCATCTTTAACCGAAAATTATTTAAACATTACAGCATCCATACAACGATTTATTGTTTTCCCCCGTTTCACAATAAATACTCTGCATAAAGACATTATGAATATACGCTGCACATCACAAATAAAACAGATTTTAATAAGAATTTCAACAAATAAACACCCCTAATGTATGTATGCCTTTATTAAGATTTTTATGCTAATGTTTACTTTCACCGTCTCATTTAGGGAAACTCCTGAGGTAAATAAGTGTTATCTCTGAACTTTAATAATAAATCTATATAAAATACTGCGCTTCCCACCTCCAGTCGCAATGACTTCTGGGACTTCTAGAGCGAGCTCGGTGCTCAAGTCTGCATCGGTGCGTCCTCGATATCAAGAACACATCCGGGAACTTTCACGCGTCCTCTGTTCTTGCAGTCTTGAGTATTGGAACTGAACTTCGGCGGATGATGATGACATTACACGAGAACACGAGGACGCAAGACCGCTGAAGAACGCATATTGAGAAACAGCCAATGTCTCCTTAAACAAACACACCTGATTCAGATCATCAGCTCATTAGCAGAGACTGTAAGACCTGGAATGGGTGTGGCAGATAAAGGAGACATCCAAAACATGCAGTGTTGGTGGTTCTTCAGGAACGTGGTTGAGAAACACTGCAGTAGATACAGAGAAGTCCTTCAAAGGAAGGAACTGTACTCTGCCAACTAAAATTTTAATTTCATTAACGTGGGTTTTGTGATCAAAAGTTAGATGGGCTGCCAGTATAGGAAGGCTGACACTATTTCAGGGCTCAAAATTAACCATTTTGCTTGGTAGCACTGGTGCTCATAACTTTAAAAATTTAGATTTATTGCATTTGAAATCAACAATAATCAAAACTAACCAGCAAAAAAAAAGAAAAGAAAATATGTCTCAACGAAGTCCCGTTATCACAAGAAAATAAATAATTGAGTGACCAAAAGATACATGGATGGACCGCTCACCGGCCCTGCACGCACTACTTGACATGAATAAATCTGTTAACGTGCTGTGTTCTCACGGGTGATGTCATATTGCACAGTTGCTTTTGATATATACCTTATTATTTGTATACGTCATTTTAATAGCAAAACTGGTCTGCAGCAAGTTGACATGACAACAGTTTTAAACAGTTCCGGAGCGCTGCCTTTCAAGTGCAAAGTTGCGTTCTGCGTGAATGTGTCCTAAATCCGCGCATGCGGTGAACATTTTGCAGTGAAAACCGGTTGCACGCAACAATTTTATGCACTCGCACAAATGCTCCCAAATATATTTTGAGGTCGCATAGATTCAATTTCTGGCACATATGCGACCAAAGCGGTCGCAATTTCGAGCCCTGTATTTATCCATAATCGAGTGAAATGTTTTCCACCATCTTAAAGCGATAGTTGTGCCAGTAATGTAAATAATATAATTAATTACTCACCTCATGTCGTTCTAAAGCCTTGAGACTTTCATTCATCTTGGGGACACAATATATTTTTAACGAAATCCATAGAGGAGATGTTCGAAGTCCAGGAAAGGTACCAGAAACGTCCTCAATTAGACACACCTGAACCAGCTTATAAAGCTCTTTGTAGGTATGCTAGAAACTTCCAAGCAAGTGTGTTGAAGGAAGGTGAAGCTAATCTATGCAGGACAACGGCCCTCCAGGACAAAGTTTGGCCACCCCTGGGTTAAATCATGACTTAAAGCTATGAGAATACTATTGTGTGCACAAAAACAAACAAACAAATATGATTTCCTGTAGATCAGAGATGCCCAAAGTAGGATCTGCAGGCCAAATTTGGCCCATTAGAACCTTTGATTTGGCCCACCATCTCATCTAAGAAGAGAGTGAGGATGATGGGGGTAAATATCTTTAACAAAGAGATCATCGTTTCTAATTTAACATAACATTCTTTTGTTTGTTTGTTTGTTTTAATGCTGAGCTACAAAAAAAGCTAATTAAACTGAAATGTTTTGATTAAATATTGTAAATTGTAAATGTAAATACCGTCACTCGATGGAGAGAAAACTATGCAGAAGATATCGGCGAGCAAATCACTAGTAATTCTGTTATAAATGAGATTTGTTTTTGTATTTAATGTAATTTCTTATATAACGTAAAAGAATATACTATATAAAGCAACGTTTTCTAGTAATTTTTAAATATTATTAAATAAATTAGGAAATCACCCAAAGCAACTATATTTACCTTCGGCCCACAAGCCATAATCAGGTTTGGTTTTTGGCCCTTTGTAAGAAAAAGTTTGGGCACCCCTGCTGTAGATACAGAGAAGTCCTTCAAGGATCTGTACTCTGCCGAATAAAATTTGAATTTCATCAACTTGGGTTTTGCGATTAAAAGTTAGATGGGTTGCCAATAGGAAGGCTGAGACTAATTTTCTTAACCATAAAGTCATCCGCCATCTTAAAGGGATAGTTCATCCAAAAATATATAATTTATTAGCCTCCTCACCTCATGTCATTCCAAACCCCTGAGACCATCATTCATTCATGGGGACACAATATAATTTTAATGAAATTTAACAGCACTATAGAGGAGACGTTTGAAGTCCAGAAAGGGACCAAAAACATCCTCAAAAATTAGATCCTGGAGGGCCGGTGTCCTGCAGAATTTAGTTCCAACCCCAATTAGACACACCTGAACCAGCTTATCAAGCTCTTTCTATGTATGCTAGATACTTCCAGACAGGTGTGTTGAAGGAAGTTGGAGCTAAACTATGCAGGACACCGGCCCTCCAGGACAGAGTTTGGGCACCACTATGTTAAATCATTATTTTCTGAAGCTTCAAGAATACGTTTGTGCACACAAAACACAAATATGATGTCCTGTAGATACAGAGAAGAGTTTCGAAGAGAGGGACTGGACTTAATCAGACTAAAATGTGACTGCTGTAACTTTCATCAATTTTAGTTGTATTTTTTGTTTTTCTTTTCAGCAAAATTGAGGTCTGCAGAATCTCTGAACACAGCCAACCTCACTGAAGCGAATGAGCTACAATCCTGTCAGGTAAGAAAAGAAGGCTAGAGTTCATTTGGGCTCAACAAAACGTTCTGGAATGATGATTACATTTCGGCTGCAATATTCAGATCCGAATTTGGCTTGAAATCTTGGCTCCATCTTGCCTTTTATCAGTGGTTTAGGCTGGTGGTGTAATAGTGTGTGTATATTTTCTTGACACACTTAGACACTGTAGTAACAGCTAAGCATTATGTAAACTCCACAGTCCAGAGAATTGTTGCTGACCCTGACATTTATGACCACAGTGTTTTCAAAACACCTATAGCTACTTCTAGCAGGCTAGCCTGACATGTCACAAAGCTCAGATCTGCTTTCTTGAGCGTGACAGTGAGTTCACAATGGCCTCCACAGTCAACAAGATCTCAATCCAACAGAGCACGTGCTGGAATGGGAAATTTATACAGTTTCATGGATGTGCGTTCGACAAATCTACAAATGTGTTAATGGCAGGGTGGACTAAAATTATCTGCATTTGCACTCACATTGCATGAATATTAGTGTAGGTTGAAAAGGTCTGAGTATAAAAGAATATAAAAACTGCATATATGCGGTTAGCTCAATGGAGTCACGCTTTGTGCAGATCATTTGCTGTAAACTGAAAATTGGCTCTCTGGAAATGTCAGTCATAACATCCATTCCTTTCCCCCCACTAGTGGAACACAAAAAGAAAGGAGTTATTATCAAAATGTCAAAGTTGTTTTCTATACAATGGAAATGCATGGTGATGATCACTGGCTTTGAGGGTCAGATACAATTGTCTGTGGTTTATTCAAACCGGTGTTTCCCAACCATGTTCCTGAAGGCACACCAACAATACACATCAACCTCTTCCTAATCAAACACACATGAATCAACTCATCAGAGCATTAGAAGAGACTTCAAAACCTGAATTCAATGGGTCAGATAAGGGTGACATCCAATTTTGTATTGTTGATCTGCCTCTACCCACATACAGTAGCAAAGTTTCTCTGGCCCTGCTCTGGCCCACAAAATCAGCTTTTGCTTATCCCCCATGCTGCAGTGAGGGGTGCAGCAAGGGGGGGGGGGGTGCACTCTAGGGCCCGCGCACTCTAGGGGCCCACAGAGATCTGCTTTATAATTAATAACAGTACTATAATGTAATATAAATTATGAATGTATCTCTAAAACAATTTATTAGAAATAAAAACTAAAAATACGGCTTAAATCTGCCCCTCGTGTCTGTCACATCTGTCACTGTCAAATTGCACCTCCCTCCTTTCACTGTATGGTTCAGTCCATCAGTAGCGGGAAGAGAGTTGATACTTTCATGTGCGATCGTCAGGTAAACTGTCAAAGCAGCGATGTCCTCGAGGTTAACATCAGCTGCGTCCCAAATCGCATACTTATGCACTATTCTACACCATTGTGTAGTATAAATAGTGTGTAGTGCGTTCACTCTGAAAACTCAAAGAATAATGAGTGCACTTTAATTACCGGGATGATGCACTCATTCAGCCGGTAAAATGAAGTGTGTAATGATGGACACTTCACGCACTCAACAACCGCAGCTTTACACGCGTAACGGAAGAGGCGGAGCTATCGGGCGCACATGTTGGATAACTTTATTTATTTTGGATTGTGAAAGCAGTATTCTCCTATGAATGATTATAGCGCCTCCTGATGGTGAATGCATTTATACTCATGACAGGTATTATTAGGTATTTTGGTCATTTATTTCTTTAGCTGCATCCCAAATGACACACTATACACTAAATCAATAAGACACAAAATTATACTACAATGAGACCCATAAATAAGAAATGTCCTTTTGTTTAAACTGATCTTTACTTAAATGGCAAAACCCTGGCCTTCTTGCCGGCGAAATCCGCAATCAAAAAAATTAAACAAATTTATATTAACAGAGTGCAAAATCCAGCACACTGCAAACCAAATAAACACAACATAAATAAACTTGAAACGGTCTGTTGATCAACCTGACAGTAACTTAAATTCCAAGTGCCAAATGCCTGGCCTTCTTGATTGCAAAATCCATAACCAAAGTGTATTGCACATTGTATGAGACACTATTGCAGTACAGTTATTTAAATAGTTACACATTGGTGTTTTGTGTGTTTAGAAATGTACATTTTCATTGAATATTTGATTACTGTTTCTTTTTTTGTACTACATTTGCATTTGAACAATAAATCATCTGCTAGCTACAGTCATGGCTATTCTCTTACTAAACACTGATAAGTAGTGGACAAAATCAATAATAAAATGCATAGGACAGTATAACTACATTGCAGACAAAGAGTTTGGATAGCTAGCTTGGTAGTAGGGGGCCCATCCTCATATTTTTTCATGGGGCCCAAAATTGTTAGCAGCGCCCCTGGCTGCAGTGAATACATGACTGGACCAAATCTGGCTTCCAGACAAGGGCCAAACAAGCACCATATCTGGGCCAAATCTCAGCCAAGTTATTAAACCATAACTGGACCGGAACTGGGCCAGGTATGTTGGTGTGTCATGACTGCAATGACATTGATAAACCCATGAAGGATCACGCTTTAGGTGCACTTTGGGCATGCTTATACTCAAAGTGACATGATTGGTAGAATTTTTTTTTTTTTTTCAAAAATAATTTAAATGTATTTTAAATGTGGGCCAAACGTACATGACCCACATATACATTTTTAATATCTGGGCCAAATACTACATTTGACATCTGGCCCAAGTCTTAAAGACGGTGCCCATACGACATATTTGGCCCATACGATGTATGCCAGAGCCGGATGAATGCCTGCTGTTCCAGCTTTATGTCAAATCTGGGCCCAAATTATTTGAACACAGTTGGGAAACACCCCAGGTAGCAAAGAATTCTGGCCCAGATTTGGCATGAAGCTGGAACTGCAGACTTTGAGTATAAGCACGCCCAAAGTGCACCTAAAGCGCAATCCTTCATGGGTTTATCAATTTCATTGCAGTCATGACAAACCAAAATACCTGGCCCAGTTCCGGTCCAGTTATGGTTTAGTAACTTGGCTGAAACTTGGCCCAGATATGGTCCTTGTTTGACCCTTGTCTGGAAGCCAGTGTTGGTCCGGTCATGCACCATAATTCACTGCAGCATGTGGGCCAAGCAAAAGCTGATTTTGTGGGCCAGAGAAATTTTGCTATATGGGACTGATTTAAAAAACAACAACAAAAACTCAACATAATATTCTTGTTTTATTACTATTCATCCATTTTATGGTATCACATATTTTTTAGCTGTCAGAAATAACGAGTTTAAAGTCCAAATGAGTCCTTATAATTACCTAAATTCATTTTAATATAAACTATAAATTGACCAGCTGAGTCAAGAGCAGCCTTTGGCCAAATACGTCAAGAAAATAACATTCATTACCTGTTTTAAATATTTAAAAGTCATGCAATTTTTATTCATTACTTGTGTTATGATTGCCCCAACCCGCAGAGCCGTGAAAAGATCTTATATAGCAGCGACGGCATTACCATCTGTCATTCATCCCAACTTTGCTGTAGTTTACATTCAAAGGCATCAAAACTTTTGACAGCAATTAAACAGACGCATTAAGCATTCCGAACATCAAGATAAAAATGGGTATGAAAATGTCTTTCATAGTCACACGTCTGTTCTGAGAGCATCCTGAGCTTTCACTCGAGTTTGTTTGTGACTGGAAAGAAAAAAAAACAGTGTAACATTATGTATTATTTATTTCGCCTACAGTCTACCAAGACATATGAACAGAATCAGAGATTTCCGAGGCTCTAAAAGGCTTTTAAATTTGTATTTACTCAAAGTCCTGCTCTTGAAGTTTAGACAGCGTGCTGATGTTTGTCTTCACAGTCTGACATTTTCAGGGTTCAAGAGTTAAACCAAATCTTGTGAAGGTCTCTCAGATGGTAAATCAATAAGTGAATGCCAAATACTATTTTGCCATTTGCTAATATTTCACAAACTGCAGTATAATACACTGGGATTTTCATTCATTCATTCGTTTTCCTTCATCTTAGTCCCTTATGTATCAAAAGTCGCCACAGCGGAATGAACTGCCAACTATTCCGGCATATCTTTTTACCAACGCAATCTCATGGAAATTCTTAACTTTTGATTTAGTGGCTAATTCGTATGAATTCATATGATCTAACTTGTACAATTTTGTACTATTTGCTCATCATAACTCATTGATAGTTGGGTTTAGGGGCGGGGTTGGGTGCCACGCCTCTTTTTAAAAAAAGTTTTTTGAAGAGTTAAACCAAATCTTGTGAATCTCTCTCAGATGGTAAATCAATAAGTGAATGCTAAATATTATTTTGCCATTTGCTAATATTTCACAAACTGTAGTACACTGGGATTTTCATTTATTCATTAATTTTCCTTCATTTTAGTCCCTATTTATCAGGGGTCGCCACAGTGGAATGAACCACAAACTATTCCGGCATATGTTTTACCAACGCAATTTCATGGAAATCCACAACTTTTTGATTCAGTGGCTTATTTGTATGATCTAATTTGTACAGCTTTGTCCGATTTCCTCACCACCCAATGATAATAAGGTTTAGGGGCGGGGTTGGGTGTCACGCCTCCTTTTTAAAATCTTACAACTCGACTCGTACGAATTAGCCGCTAAACTGACAAAATGTAAAATACTTACGTTTTATTATTTATTTCGCCTACAGTCTACCAAGACATGAACAGAATGAGAGATTTTCCGAGGCTCTAAAAGGCTTTTAAATTTGTATTTACTCAAAGTCCTGCTCTGGAAGTTTAGACAGCGTGCTGATGTTTGTCTTCACAGTCTGACATTTTCAGGGTTCAAGAGTTAAACCAAATCTTGTGAAGGTCTCTCAGATGGTAAATCAATAAGTGAATGCCAAATACTATTTTGCCATTTGATAATATTTCACAAACTGCAGTATAATACACTGGAATTTTCTTTCATTCATTCGTTTTCCTTCATCTTAGTTCCTTATTTATCAAATGTCGCCACAGTGGAATGAACCGCCAACTATCCCAGCAAATGTTTTACCAACGCAATGGCTAATTTGTATGAATTTGTATGATCTAATTTGTACAATTTAGTACGACTTGCTCATCACCCAATGATAGTTGGGTTTAGGGGCGGGGTAGGGTGCCACGCCTCTTTTAAAAAAAAGTTTTTTAAAGTGTTAAACCAAATCTTGTGAATCTCTCTCAGATGGTAAATCAAAGTGAATGCCAAATATTATTTTGCCATTTGATAATATTTCACAAACTTTAGTACACTGGGGTTTTTAGTCATTCATTAATTTCCCCTCATTTTAGTCCCTTATTTATCAGGGGTCGCCACAGTGGAATGAACCACCAACTATTCCAGCATATGTTTTACCAACACAATCTCATGGAAATTCGTAGCTGTTTGATTTGGTGGCTAATTTGTATGAATTCGTACAATCTAATTTGCACAATTTAGTGCGATTTGCTCATCACCCAATGATAGTAGGGTTTAGGGGTGGGGTTTGGTGCCACGCCTCTTTTTTAAAATTGTATATTTTCATACAACTGAACTTGTACGAATTCATACGAATTAGCCACCGAACTAACAAAAGGTCAAACACTTACATTTTCTTGTGAGATTAGGCTGGTTTTACACAGCCGATGCCCTTCCAGCCACAACCCAGTACTGGGAAACACCCATACACTCTCACATTCACACACACACTACGGTCAATTTAGTTCATACAATTCACTTATAGCGCATGTGTTTGGACTGGGGGAAACAGGAGAACACGGGGAGAACATGCAAACTCCACACAGAAATGACAACTGGCCCAGCTGGGACTCAAACCAGCAACCTTCTTGCTGTAAGGTCACAGTGCTAACCACTGAGTCACTGTGTCACCCACTGGTATTTTAGAACAACAAAACTGTACAATGGCAGCAGATGAGAAACATTAGCCACTAGTAAATAACACAGACAACAGGAGCTTTGGTTTATAATTTATTCGACATCACAATGATCCATAAAACATAGAACAAGTTGCTTATGCATATGAAATAATCCCAGCAGAGAAAAAAAAAACATACATTAGAAATAAAAAGCGTTACAATTCTCCCCCGTTGGGCGGTCTGTATAGTCAATGATGTCCTTTTTGTTTCAGGCAAAACAAATCTGTCAGTAAAATGGCTCAAAACAAAGTAACAAAGGCACATCTGGCTTGACAATGACAGGGCAGCGCGTGAACTAACACATTGGCGGATGATGTTGAATCTCTGATATGATTTTGCGATAATGAAGTATAAACATATGGCAAATAAAGTATGTTTGTTTTGCTAGAGAGTACATCTGAAAAGTGACGAGAGTCGTTAAGGAACCAAAGACTAATTTTAGCGGGCCACTGTGCTGCTAAAGAGATCATTTGTCGCAAAATGGAAAAGCTGTCATCGTTTCTGTCTGTTTATTGTTGATGTCTGTTTTGACGCCAAAGACGAATGTCCACCATGTGGACAATAAATGTACCTCATTTGCTTGCATTTGCTTTTGTGTTAATGCTGCGTCACTTTAAAGGGATAGTTCACCCCAAAATTGATATCATAATTTACTCCCTTTCAAGCTGTGCATTTTTTCTGTCAGACGAGCATACACTGTAAGAAATTCTGGCTTCAACATGATCCAATTTTGTTGAGACAACATGAATAAATTAAGTTAACTTCGTTTTTACCAATTTAAGTTTATCGAACATAAAATAATTAAGTTGTCCCCCCAAAAAACTCAAGAATTGTGTTGTTTCAGCTCATTTAAAATAAGTAGTTTGAGCAAGCAGCAAACATCATTTTTCAGTGTAGTCATTTTTTTCCTGACTCTTCTATGCTACATAATGGTGTTGGATAGTGACTTTTATTTTGAAGCTTACAAAAGCACAAAAATCTATGGTCAAACTAACCCATATGATGCCAGGGGGTCAACGCAATCCTTAAAAAAGTTTGTTTAAACTACTTATTTAAGAGCTAAAACAAGACAATTCTTGATTTTTTTTTGCTGACAACTTAATTGTTTTGTGTTTAATCCACTTAAATTTGTAAAATAATTCCATTTTGTTGTCCTCGCATGAAGCAATAGGCTACATGCACACGGACTTTTAATGTTCAGTCAGGCAGCCCTGCAGCTTCCGGTGACCTGTCTTTCCATTATAAAATTATCACGTTTTAGATATAATCTCTTTAAAAATCAGCGATCTTCACTGCCTGTTAGATATATGACACAAAGTGAGTCTCGGATCGGACAAGAAGCACTGCATTAAATTTCATTTCCCCCTGCCATGTCTTTAAAATATGACAGTTTATTTTACCTCAGTATTTTCAATAGAATTTCTGCGCTAGCCTGTTGCTACTGACGGCGCTAGCGGTTACAGCGGTATTTCATTTCGTTTTATGCTTGAACAAATAATAATAAAAAAAAAAAAGAATGCTTACGTCTATTTAACTGAATGTAGTGTAAATACATTACAACATTAATGCTGTAAAAACAACCTTGTAAAATTTAATATATTGACATTAAGCTTTCACCGGAAGTTTATTGTCGGCCTTAAAACTCTAGCTGTGCATAGAGCCCATTGTGCAATTTTAAATAATGAACAAAAATCACAGATTTTAACGCAACTAATGTTTACGACTTAGGTCAATATTAGATGGCTTATGGGTTCATTTGACAATGGATTTGAAAGCTTCAAAATAAAAGTCACTATTCAATGGAAGGATAAAATTTTAACTACTCCGACCATGTTCGTCTGACAGAAAAATGTTGTTTTGGACCCCTCTGATTTTCACTGTATGGAAAACGGAAGTGCTCAAACTATCTTTTTGTGTTCCAACCAATGTGGAACGTCAACGGGATATCAGAAAGACAACGTTGGATAGATGTAAATGAAAACTGATTACGTCAAAAACAACCTTTAACTTGGAGTCGAGCTCCAACGTTGATACAAAGTAAAATTAGGTTGACGTCAAAACCCAGCTTGATCTCACGAGAAAACGTAAGTATTTAAACATAAGTACTAAACCGTAAGTACTAACCGTAAGTACCGTAAGTACTAAACCGTAATTAGCCACTAAACCGTAAGTAAGCACGAAAGTGTAAGTACTAAACCGACGTTTTGTCAGTTTAGTGGCTAATTTGTAGAGAAAGTTGTACGATTTTTAAAAGGAGGTGTGGCACCCAACCCCACCCCTAAACCCAACCGTCATTGGTGGATGAGCAAATCATACTAAATTGTATGAATGAGATCGTACGTTTTCATATGAATTAGCCTCTAAATCGGAAAGTTACGAATTGCCATAACATAGCATTGCAAAACCAAAGGTTACATGTAGCCAAATGTCAAAAGCAGATAATATGTTGACCTCAAGCTCCAACCTTTTACAAAAAGAGTAACAGTTTAGTTAAAAACAGAAAATGGCTTGACATCAAACCAGACTTTAGCCTGAAATTACCTATATAGTTTCACCTAAATAACGTTGTCCATACAGTGAAAGTCAGTATTTACCCCCACACAATATTTACACCCATACAATGTCAAAATAGGATCATTGGATGTGTTAATATTTCATAAGGTTTACGTTGTGTTAACGTTTATCTTCTGACATCTAGCAAACAATGTGTTTTAACTAATACCAAAACTTACCTATGGGATATTAACACCCAATGACGTTATTTTGACGTTGTGTGGGTGTAAATATGCTGCTAATTAAGTGTTGGTTACTTGAAGGGATAGTTCACCCATAAACTGAAATTCTGTCATCATTTACTCTTGCTTTTACTTTACACATCTGTTTGATTTTCGTTTATCTGTTGAACCTAAAACAAGACATTCTGAAGAAAGCAGAAAACCGGTAACCATTGACTTGTATAGTATTTTTTTTTTTTTTTTGCTGTGTAGCCAATGGTTACAGGTTTTCAGCTTTCTTCAAAATATCTTCTTTTAGTTTCAGCAGAAAAAAAGAAACTAATAAAGGTTTGGAACCACCGGGGAAAGAGAAAGAGTAAATAATGATTAAATGTTCATTTCAGGGTGAACTATCCCTTTAATACCACAACTGTAAACAAACAGTTTATCAATGTCAGTGGTTGTTATATTTTACACTCTTGAAAATCAAGGCTTCAAAATAGGGTTTTCACAGTGATGCCATAGAAGAACCATTTTGGGTTCATTTTCAGTAAACAGTTCTTGAAACCTTTTGTTGGACGTAAAGGTTCTTTATATTTCAATGCCAAATAAAAACCTTTATTTTGAACTTGACTTTGACAGTATACATTGCTCTTACATTCAATTTGCGTTAATAAAATCCTATATAATATCAAAAAGCAGTGTTTAATACTGTAAATGATGATAGAGTTTTCATTTTGGACAGAATAATCCCTTTAAAGGGGTAGTTCACCCGGAAAATGAAAATTTACTCACCATTTATTTTTATTTATTCACTCTGAGTTATTTAACACTGATTTATTTCCTTTTTTTTAAGATAATATTTTGAACAAAGCTGGTTCAAAGCATTGACTTTCATAGTAGGAAAAGGAAATACAATGAAAGTCAATGGTTACCGGTTTCCAGCTTTCTTCAAAATATCTTCTTTTGTGTTTAACAGAAAGCCAAACAAGTTTGAAGCAAATAAAGATTCATTAAATGATGACAGAAATTTCATTTTGATGAGAATAATGCCTTTAAAGGGTTAGTTCACCCCTCAAATTTTAAATGTCCTCACTTTTTATTTACTCACCCTCAAACCTTTATGAGTTTCTTTCTTCTGAACATGATATTTTGAACAAAGCTGTTTCAAAGAATGGACTTCCATAGTAAGAAAAACAGATACAATGGAAGTCAATGGTTACCGGTTTCCAGCTTTCTTTAAAATATCTTCTTTTGTGTTTAACAGAAAGCCAGACAGGTTTGGAGCAAGTAAAGCTTCATTAAATGATGACAGAAATTTCATTTCGAACAGAATACTGCCTTTAAAGAGGTAGTTCACCCCAAAAATAAAAAAAATCCCACACTTTTTATTTACTCACCCTCATACCTTTATGACTTTCTTTCTTCTGAAGATGATATTTTGAACAAAGCTGTTTTAAAGCATTGACTTTCATAGTAGGAAAATGAAATACAATGAAAGTCAATGGTTACCTGCTTCCAGCTTCCTTCGAAATATCTTCTTTTGTGTTCAACAGAAAGCCAAACAGGTTTGGAACAAGTAAAAATTCATTAAACGATGACAGAATTTTAATTTTGGACAGAATAATGTCTTTAAAGGGGTAGTTCACCCCCCAAAACTAAAACATCCTCAAATTTTTTGTTTACTCACCCTCAAACCTTTATGACTTTCTTTCTTTTGAAGATTATATTTTGAACAAAGCTGGTTCAAAGCATTGACTTTCATAGTAGGAAAAGGAAATACAATGGAAGTCAATGGTTACCTGTTTATATCTTTCTTCAAAATATCTTTTTTTGTGTTTAACAGAAAGCCAAACAGGTTTGGAACTAGTAAAAATTCATTAAATGATGACAGAATTTTCATTTTGGACAAAATAATGCCTTTAAAATGTAGTTCATCCCCCCAAAATTAAATTTTCACACTTTTTATTTACTCACCCTCAAACCTTTATGACTTTCTTTCTTCTGAAGATGATATTATGAACAAAGCTGTTTCAAAGTATTAACTTTCATAGTAGGAAAATGAAATACAATGAAAGTCAATGGTTACCTGCTTCCAGCTTCCTTCGAAATATCTTCTTTTGTGTTCAACAGAAAGCCAAACAGGTTTGGAACAAGTAAAAATTCATTAAACGATGACAGAATTTTAATTTTGGACAGAATAATGTCTTTAAAGGGGTAGTTCACCCCCCAAAACTAAAACATCCTCAAATTTTTTGTTTACTCACCCTCAAACCTTTATGACTTTCTTTCTTTTGAAGATTATATTTTGAACAAAGCTGGTTCAAAGCATTGACTTTCATAGTAGGAAAAGGAAATACAATGGAAGTCAATGGTTACCTGTTTATATCTTTCTTCAAAATATCTTTTTTTGTGTTTAACAGAAAGCCAAACAGGTTTGGAACTAGTAAAAATTCATTAAATGATGACAGAATTTTCATTTTGGACAAAATAATGCCTTTAAAATGTAGTTCATCCCCCCAAAATTAAATTTTCACACTTTTTATTTACTCACCCTCAAACCTTTATGACTTTCTTTCTTCTGAAGATGATATTATGAACAAAGCTGTTTCAAAGTATTAACTTTCATAGTAGGAAAATGAAATACAATGAAAGTCAATGGTTACCTGCTTCCAGCTTCCTTCGAAATATCTTCTTTTGTGTTCAACATTAAGCCAAACAGGTTTGGAACTAGTAAAAATTCATTAAATGATGAAAGAATTTTCATTTTGGTCAGAATAATGCCTTTAAAGGGGTAGTTCACCCCCAAAAATGAACGTTTCTTTTTATTTACTCACCCTCAAACCTTTATGACTTTCTTCTGAAGATGATTTTATGTACAAAGCTGTTTCAAAGCATTGACTTTCATAGCAGGAAAAGTAAATACAATGGAAGTCAATGGATACCGGTTTATATCTTTCTTCAAAATATCTTTTTTTGTGTTTAACAGAAAGCCAAACAGGTTTGGAACAAGTAAGGATTTATTAAAACGATGACAGAATTTTAAGTTTTGAGTGAACCATCCCTTTAACATCCCAAACTTCCTTGATTGTCTTTAAAAATGTTCTAAAATGACATTAAATAGTTTACTAGGACATCTACATTTTTGCATAAAGCATTTAAGAGCGACGGATAAAGCATAAGACAGAAACATAAAGAAAAATGAAATCATAGATACAGTTAACATAAGAATGTAAAAATATCACAGTTTAAAACCCTTATGTATAAGTGTATAACATACAGAGATTGTCTAATACTGCACCATTATAGCAAACGACGGTTGCGTCAAGACAGCCCATCTGCGCGTGAGGGTAACAAAAGCCAACCCCAAATCTCATGCAGCATGCAGACACACATTCCCTTTATCCGAAACAGTGACGAGACCAAAAACCCAGCCAAACCCATGATGACAGTTGTGTCATGTCAAGAATAGACGCTTTTTTGCGGCAATCAGTCGTTTTCAGTGATGTCCAGCAGGCTAGAAGATCAGTGAATGTGAAGGATGGCTAATCAAGAACGAGAAGGCCTTGTTAATTCAGAACTGCACTGTCCATCCATTGACCCGTCTGTTCAACATCTATTCATCTATCTAAAGAGTTTCTGCTCCAAGTGAGCACTAGAAAAAGCCGTCTGCTCGTTCCATTTATCACCTTTGTAACCCGTTCGCAAGTCTATAGTTCATTACATCACTATGAGTTCTTTGGCACAATTACGACAACCGATGATCTACAGTATCGACAGCTTCAAACGAATGTGCAGAGATTACATTCAAAAGTGAAAGACATGAACAGTGATGGGATTAATTGCCATGCCGTCCAAGAATCAGTGAAAAGGCCATTGAAAAAGAAAAAAGGACCATTTAATAAAGTACGGTTCTTCATCTGTCTCTTAAACGAATAGTTCACCCAAAAACAAACTCGTTCTTGTCTTTCGAATTTGTACATTTACACTCACCGGCCACTTTATTAGGTACACTTGACTAGTATCGGGTTGGACCCCCTTTTGCCTTCAGAACTGCCGTAATCCTTTGTGGTATAGATGCAACAAGGTACTGGAAATATTCCTCAGAGATTTTATTACATATTGACATGATAGCATCATGCAGTTGCTGCAGATATGTCGGCTGCACATTCATGATATGAATCTCCTGTTCCAACACATCCCAAAAGATGCTCATTGGATTGAGATCTGGTGACTGTGGAGGCCATTTGAGTACAGTGAACTCATTGTCATGTTCAAGAAACCAGTCTGAGATGATTCGCGCTTTTTGACATGGTGGAAGTAGCCATCAGAAGACACTGTGTCTGTGGCCAAAAAGGGATGGACATGGTCAGCAACAATACTCTGGTAGGCTGTGGCGTTGACACAACACTCAGTTGGTACTAATAGGCCCAAGGTGTGCCAAGAAAATATCCCCCACTCCATTACACCCCTAAAATTTGGACGTGTTTCTATCAGAGATGCTCTTCTGCATGTCTCGGTTGGAGTGGTTATTTGAGTTACTGTTGCCTTTCTATCAGCTCAAACCAGTCTGGCATTCTCCTCTGAACTCTGGCATCAACAAGGCATTTGTGGCGACAGAACTGCCACTCACTAGATATTTTCTCTTTAACGGACCATTCTCTGTAAACTCTAGAGATGGTTGTGCGTGAAAATCTCAGTAGATCAGCAGTTTCTGAAATACTCAGACCAACCCGTCTGACACTTTTCTTCCCCATTCTGGTGATCGGTTTGAACTGCAGCAGATCATCTTGAGCAGGTCTACACGCCTAAATGCATTGAGTTGCTTCCATGTGATTGGCTGATTACAAATTTGCGTTAACGAGCAGTTGGACAAGTGTACCTAATAAAGTGGCCGGTGAGTGTATATTGTAACAACAAAGCAGCTTGGACATTCTTCGAAATGTCCCCTTTTGTGTTTCACAGAAGATTGTAATACAATTATATTTTTAAAACAACAAATTATGTATCATTTTTTGAGCGAACTGTTCCTTTAAAATAAAAAGGTGTGTAAACTTTCTCCATTTCTTGCAATCGAATCTATGAGAGCTTTCTATTGTCAATTAAATTAAAATATTTTAAAAATGTACTTTTTTCCTCAATTGTTTCCTCACAGAAGTTAGAATTGTGAGATATTAGTTTGAAGTAAAAAGTCAGAACTGCAAAAATGTAAACGTAAAAATATGTAAGAGAATAAACTCTGAGATTAAAAATAAGTCACCACTACCTTTGTTTTGAGAAAAAAATAAGAGTAATGATTAATCACATAATAATGGTATATTTCAGAAAGTGGAAAACAGATTAAACGCAAATAAATTGATGAAAAAGTTCTGTCCAATCAAATGCTGTCTGGAATGTGAAAGCCCCTCCCCCTATACAGCCAGCATTGACTGATAACATCAATCAACAAATCATGATTGTGATCATACCTGCCAACATTTGTCTCTGAAATACGGGAGACCAGGGGGTGGGGGTGTTTGTGGTGTTAGTAACTGTCCTATGGATCAGTGTGGTGAAAAATCGAGTCCTTCCAAGGGGTCATCTGACGTGAATGCCTGATCAAAAGCTATTACTGTGATACCTTGTTGTGTGGCTAATCAGAGCTATGTTAGCTCGTTGTAGCTAGGAGTCTAACGGTAGATGTATGATTATGCTAGGACATAGGCTAACTGGGCTAACGAAGTAGTATGAAATATAAATGCTCAATGTCATAACCCATGCCTTTAATAATACATCAGTATATGAAAGGGTCTATATAACGCTAATAAATGTCATTATAATGGTGAAACGAAATTATTTTAATTTAATTTAATTTGAATGAATAGTTGTATTACTGGTGGTTCATTCCGCTGTGGTGACCCTAGATTAATAAAGGGACTAAGCCGACAAGAAAATAAATGAATGAGTTGTATTACTGGACTTTGTAATCAGGTGTTATGGACTATACCTATTACAACTCCAGTGAAACAACAGGATCAATCAGGGTCCTATGGGCAGACCCAATTCTCATGGGGGGGGACTCGATCTCTCATGACGCCGGGATTTCGGACAGCCGTGGCAAATGGATACTATACCAAAATTGATGACCCGGGGGTGTTACAGACTATACCAAAGCTAAGAATCGGGGGAGGGGGGTGGAATTACTTGGGGGTGGTGTTTTTTTCAGGAGAAATAACAAAATAGGAGGGCGGCGGGTAGATGGGTCGGGAGACTCCTGGAAAAAAACGGGGGTATTGGCAGGTATGACTGACTAAATGCAAATAAATTGATGAAAAAAGTTCTGTCCAATCAATGCTGTCTGGAATGTGAAAGCCCCTCCCCCTATACAATCAGCATTGACTAATAACGTCAATTAACAAATCATGACTGTGATCATACCTGCCAACATTTGTCTCTGACCAGGGGGTGGGTAACTGTCCTGACAGGTGGGGTGAAAAATCAAGTTCCCTTGGAATTGAGTCCGCTTAGGACCCCAAGAGGTAAAAGCCTGATCAAAAGCTATTATTGTGATACTTTGTTGTGTGGCTAATCCGAGCTGTGTTAGCTAGTTGTAGCTAGGAGGTTAACAGTAGATGTATAATTATGCTAGGGGATGTTACAGACTATACCAAAGCTAAGGACCGGGGGAGGGGGTGGAATTACTGGAGTTTTCCAGGAGAAATAACAAAATGGGAGGCTGGTGGGTAAATGGGTCAAGAGACTCCTGGAAAAAAGGGGAGCGTTGGCAGGTATGACTGTGCTGGCTCTCCTAAAATGAATTTTCAGAAGGAGATATGTTCTTACAGAAAAAAAAGCTCTGCTTTCATGAGGAGATTTCACCAGGTCTTTAACATTAACGTTTAGCGTCAGAAGGCAGAAAACGATCCTAAACTCTCGTCAAGCCTGTCGCTGTAATCTTCAACACCTCTATATTTATATTGTGCTTTTTATGGCCAGAAAAGAGGGGAGTGAGGAAAGGTTGCAACACTCTTTTTAGGAAAGCAACCAACCATGCCATGCAGATTATTATACAGTAACAAAAATCCACACGTACCAATAAGTAAAACATCAGCATACGACTTTAGTAATACCCGTTAAAATAACTCATCAGAAAATGTACACTTCTTCGTTTTTGCACCCCACTGGTCATTTTAGATGTGTTTGCATTTATCTTTTCAACGCATATTAGATTGGCTATATATATATATATATATTTCCTTATATTAATATTTACACAACCTATTTGGCAATTTTTCAAAAAACGACGAACACAATCAAAGAAACAAAAATAAGAAAATAATGCCAACATCTGCTTTCAAGCGATATAATCGATCAAAATGACATCAAATATAAAATATAAAAATACAATATTTTTTTTGCTGTATGTAAAATACATTGCATATACCGCAAGACTTTCTCTCATCACAGAAGTTAACGCACAAAACCGACGAAAGCTAAAGCTTGAAAGAGCACTACACTAAAACCGCGAATGAGAAATGAAAAAACGTACACTAGATGTTGACAGTATATGCAGTGTATTTTAAAATACTGAAAACAAATTTGTGTATTTTTCGTAAATTAAATCGACGTGTTAATTTTTGCTTTTCACGTAAGCAGAATTCAAATAAACCAGAGTAGATAAAAAGTCGATCACTGCCAATTCTCATGGTTTTGTTTTACCGTAAATTTCTAAACTACTAAAAACATGTTGTCGTACGTTATCAAATGTCCGTTGGTCCAAAAGCTATAAATATGATTCCTGGACAAAACCACTGACAACAAAACCATGAGAATAGGCTAAAAGGTCAGTTAGTCGTTTGTAAAAAGAAAATCTCACCAGCTGGGGTATTTTTTTGGACGCGTTTTTTTGTGTGTGTGTGTGTGTGTGCCCAAGCCGTGGACTCTGTGCTGTAATGGACGTCTGCGGCTGGGTTTGATGGTGGCAGTGCAAATCGTAGGCACAGCCTACGTCTTTAGACCAGCATGGGACTGGACACGAAACTTTCTTCGCGGGCTACGTTAGCGTGGCTAGCGTCGATGTCGTTTTGCTCAGCTTGCTCGTACGGTGGAAGGGTCTCTTCGGTCGTCTCGTCGTGTTTTTCGGAGTCCTCCCAGACTGTAGGGGTGCCGCCGTTAGCAGGAGGGCCGGTGTTTTCATCGTCTAGATCCTGAAGCACACAGAACAAAGCATAGAGTTCCATTAGTTCCAGTATGCAGGTCTCAGGTTTCAGATGAGGGTTAATTATAGTAAGACTGGATGTTTTGTGTATGATCTGCTGATGTTAGGGCTGGGCAAGTTATCATGTTATTATCACATTAGCATCTTAATTAATTAATGCAGACAATTATTTTAATTATTGTACACTGAAACAAAATACTGTTAATGATATTCTTTAAAATAGTTGCTAAATACAGCTTTCAAAACCGAATATATATTTTTATTGATGATATTATGTGTAAAGTAATGTGTGAGACAAATGTTAAATTATCTAATACTGTAATAAATTGGACTCGCCAAGTGTTAAATGTGAGATAAATCTTGTGCTGATGAGAAACATTCCATGCTAGTTGGCCTGTAACCATGAAAAACGCAAATAAAAAGAGAAAGTAGCGATTTCTAAATTTACTTTGACTTGTATTTCATTGCGGACAATACAACAAACATTATTTAATGTGTTCCTCATGATTGTTATAGTTTTTTTTTTGTTGTTGTTTTTTCCAAGGTTCCATAATCCTTGACCAGGCTGTATCCTGAGCAGCTGCTTGGTGCTTGGCGGAGTAGCAAGCGAGAGACTGATTCCTGTGACCCTCCAAGGACAGACGAGCCTCGAGTTCTCCAGCCTCCGGTGCCTAGACTGCAGCTAGAGCTGCGCACCGATGGATTACTCTTCTGTGTTTGGACTCTAAGTAGTGAATATTAAACAACACTGAACTAAACTGAACTGAACTCCAACACTAATAACTGGACTGACACTGTTTCAATTTACTATAACCTTCTATGTGAAGGTGCTTTGACACAATCTACATTGTAAAAGCGCTATACAAATAAAGGTGAAATGAATTAAATTGAATTTTTTTAAATAAACACATATTACAGTTTTGGTTCTTGCAACACATTTCAAAAACAGTTGGGACAGTAAAGCGTTTACCACGTTGTAATGTTGCCATTCATTTTCACAACACTTGGGGTACTTTCACACCTATGGTTTGGTTCATTTGGTCTGGACCAAGGGCAATGAATGATACATTATTGCATTTTTCTGCCGTTTTGGGTCCTTTTCACACCACACTGATTGCTTTGGTCCGAACCAGTTAAAACGAACCAAAATGCAGTCATGTGGCAAAATCCACATCGCGCATTGGCCGGATGTTATTGAATGTATTTCCTAAACTGCTTTTCGATTGGTCAGAATTAACGTGGAACTCCTGCTAGTAAACAAACAGACCGGCAGACACAAAATGTCGCTGTGCTGGCTGATTGTATCCCTGGTCATAGTACACTATATAGTTTGTATACATCACTTTAGACAAACTATGCATTGAGAATGAAGCACAGCTGCGGCTGGCAAACAATGTTTTAATGCAGTGCAATCGGCAAAGGCGTTAGGAGGTGTGATTTAATTTAGCTGCTGTAAACTATGACATGGTAATCTTCCGGAAATATTACCAACGATCCATCAGATAATGTGCATCGGACTACGGCAGCTGGATTAGTCCAAAAAGGCGCAGTACTTTTTGCGGTTGGGTCTGTTTTAGTTCGGATCATGTTCTCACCACAAACGAACCTCTCGTTTCTGGTCCACTTTTGGTGCGGACTCAAGTGTGACATTCACACCTGCCCAAACAAACCGCACCAAGAGGGAAAACGAACTCTAGTGCGATTCAACCAAACTAAATAAGGCAGGTGTGAAAGCACCCTTGAAAGACGTTTAGGTACTGAAGACACCAAGTGATGACTTGTTTCAGGTGTAATTTTAGCCCATTTTTCCAGCAAACGAGCCTTAAAGTGGGCAACAAAGGGTCTTCGTTGTTGCATTTTGCACTTCAAAATACCTCAGACATTCTCTATTGGAGACAGGTTTTGGATGAATCTTTTCTTCTGTGGTCCAGAGCACACGCCAGACATTTATCCCAAAGAAGGCCTGAAATACGGATTTATCTGACTGCAGTTATAATAATAATAATAATAATAATAATTCCTTACAGTTATATAGCGCTTTTCTGGGCACTCAAAGCGCTTTACACAATGGGGGGAAGATCAGCATCCACCTGGATGACACGACGGCAGCCATTTTGTGCCAGACCGCACACCACACACCAGCTGATTGGTGGAGAGGAGACAGAGTGATGAAGCCAATTATTATATGGGGATGGTCAGGAGGCCATGATGGACAGAGGCCAGTGGGCAGATTTGGCCAGGATGCCGGGGTTAAACCCCTACTCTTTTTCGAAGAACATCCTGGGATTTTTAATGACCACAGAGAGTCAGGACCTCGGTTTAACGTCTCATCCGAAAGAGAACGCTCACTGAGCAGTATAGAGTCCCCTTCACTATACTGGGGCATTAGGACCCACACAGACCGCAGGTTGGGTGCCCCCTGCTGGCCTCACTGTACACTTTCAGTACGCTGTACGCAGTACACTTTCCACTGTGTGATGGTCCATCCCAGATGCCGCCAAGTCAACAACGCTTCCTTTTGGCATAGTACAGTCTTAACTTGCATTTTTGGGTGTAACTTTGTATTGTGGTACTTGACAAAGTAGTCCTGAGCCCATGTGTTGATATCACCTATAGATGAATGACGATTCTTGATGCAGAGCCGCCTGAGGGACCAGATCATGGTTATTCAGCTTAGACTTGCACCCATGTCCTTCACGTACTGAAAATCCTCCAGATTCCTGAAATATCCAAATGTCTTCATATCTTTCTTTGAGGAACATTGTTTTCAGACATTTCAATAATTTTCTCACATATTTGTTGGCATACTGGCGATCTCCGGCCCATCTTTGCTCCTAAAGGACTAGACCTTTCTTGGATGCTACTTTTGTACCAAATCCAATTACAATCGCCTGTTTCAAATCACATTGTTATTTAACAAATATACCCGATTACTAGCCCTAAATCGCTCCTGTCCCAACTTTATTTGGAATGTGTTGCAGGTCTGAATGACAGGAAAGGATGTATATTTACAAATGATATGAAGTCGACCGGACAAAACATGAACTAGTTTGTGTTCACATTGTCTGCAATGAAATACAAGTCAAAGTAAATTTAGAAACCACTACTTTCTTTTTTATTTGCGTTTTCCATACTGTCTCAACTTGTTTCTGATTTAGGGTTTTATCTATCATAGCTCGTATAAACTACTGTGGTTTGATGAATACATCTCACCCATAATACTTGGAAAATAACACTGGATAAATGAAAGAATAAAAAGCACTGAATAAAAATCCATCAGAATGATTTCAGACAGCTCCAGTTCTGTCACGACACACACACCCCGTCTGGTTCAGACACATGTAACAAGCGGCGTGTACACACATTCGCAATTCATTACAGCCACTGAGGTGGTACTAATGCCAATTTTATAGTTCCTCGATCGGTCATTAAGCATCAGTATAATAGCGGGAGAACAGAAGTGCACATTCTTATTTATTAGAGTTAATTGATAGCGAACGAAGATTCGGCAGATAAAACGGTTTGATAGAACACTTCACCTCCTGACTCGCGCTGAGCAAAAATTTAATTTATAAGTGCTAATATAGTTTGATCGTTATCTGCTGCGTGCGTATGCGTCTGTGTGTGTCTGAACAACGAGGAAAAAGTTGATTCCTAATTATATGAGGCCAATGTTCTTTTTGTCACACAGTTGTAAGGCAAAGCCAGATTCACTGCTGGCCATTTAACCTTTTTATGAAAGGTCTGGACAAAGAAAGGATGCTAAAGAGGGTCCTATTTTCCTTAGTGATGGTCTTACAAAAAAGTCATTTCGGTTTCACAGAAGTAATAACAGTTATTCCAGCAAATTTCCCAGTCTTTATCTTTGCTACAAGGGATGTGCAGATTTCAGAATGGTAGGGAAATGCTTTTAAACCTTAGAATCAATTCTGAGCAGAAAAGGAGGTTAAGGTAACTAAAAGTAAACTAACTAACTAACTAACTAACTAACTAACTAACTAACTAAGTATTAAAAATAAATAAAAATAATGACAATAAAATGTCGTGCTTTTCAGGTCATTTTGGTCACCTAGGGTTAAATTTTAGAAATTAAATGCATTAAATGTAGTTTTTAATAATTCATAGTTTGTTATAAATTACCTACAAATATCTGATTGTACAGTATGCATTTTATGCCAATTATTCTATTCTAGAAAAACTATTCTAAAACAAACTATAAATATTCTAAATATATAAATATGTTTTTAATACAAAATATCAATGCAAAATTATTATTAAACTACATATTAAATATGAAATAAACATTAAACCATACAATAAGTCAAAAATGTTTTAAAACAATTACAAATAAATGAATAATAACTTTTCAATGATAATATTGAGTAAAATTAAACCAAATATAAATAAAACATGAACAAGTCAAAATATTTAAAAACAATTAAAAATAAAACAAATAAAACATGTAAATAATAATAATTATTAAATCTTATGTAATTCATTAAATGAAAATATTAAACTAAATATAAAATAAAACATTAACAGAAGTCAAAAAAATGTAAAAACAATTGTAAAATAAACTTCTAAATATATAAACATTTGTTTTAATACAAAATATCAATGCAAAATTATTATTAAATAAAAAATTAAATATTAGATAAAATAATATAAGTTAATAATATTTTAAAACAATTAAAAGAAAATAAATAAATTAATAATATGATAGAATGATAACATAAAAAAATAAACAAAACATAAAATAAATAACAAAAAAATATTAAATCATATGTAATACAATTTAATTATTATATGAACCACAATTAAACTAAATATAAAATAAAACATTAAACAGTAAAATAAGACAGAAATATTTTTAAACTATTTAAAATAAAAACAAACAAAAAATAATTATTAAATCATATGTAATACATAAAATGGAAATATTAAACAAAATATAACAAAAAACATTAACATAAGTAAAAAATAAATAAATTTTTTTAAATAATAATAATAATTGTTATTAAATCATATGTAATACAATTTAATTATTATGTGAACTGAAGTTAAACTAAATATAAAACAAAACATTAAACATCAAAAATATTTTAAAACTATTTAAATAAAAAAATATATTTATAGATTATAAAAATTATTAATCATAAATTTTAAATTATTATTTTATAAATCATAAATGTATAAAAAAATTATTAAATCATATGTAATACTATTAAATGATATTCAATTATAATGAACAGAAATTAAGAAGTAAACAACTAAAAGGCTTCACTGCATAGCAATTAAATATCCATAATTTCACAATCAGTATATAAATGTATCACTAAACAAAAACAGTTCATTTTTATATAAATAAGCTTGCCAATTGTTTAATTTTTGTAAAATAAGCATGACTTATTTTATTAATTACATGGAATCGTTCACCTAAAAACGAAACGTCTGTCGCTGTTGACTCAACCTCAACTTCTTGTAAACCTGTTTAAATGTCTTTCTTCTGTTGAACACAAAAGAAGATATTTTGAAGAATGTTGAAAACCTGTAACCATTGACTTCCAATGTATATTTTTTCTGTAACCATTGAATTCCAATGTATACTATTGATGCCAATGGCTAACAGTTTCCAACATTTGTCAAAATATTCTCTTTTAGTTTCAACAGAAAAAAGGAAACGAATGAAGATTTAGAACCACATGAGTGAGAGAAAATAGTGAGTAAATGTTGATTTTTGGGTGAACTATCCTTTTAATCACACAAACACACAGCCAGCTGTTATGTACTAATGCTAAAATGTACTAAATTCCTCGCTTCATCATTACCAGCTCTCTTCCTATGGGTGTGGCCTATATCAATTCAAATTTGCATATTAAACGCAGCCAATTCTTAAACATAGATTAATGACAAACACCCCGAGCTAAATTGCCTTAAACAATAAATGCAAGCCTTTATTGAAAGCCCAAACCGAGTTCCCAAGGGCTCCGTGACAAAGGTACGTGTCTGAGTCTGGCCTTCACACACACCGCCGCTGTAGTAATTGGCTTTACGGTTATCATAGTTGATGAAATAACCAGCTCATCATATTAATCCACATAAAAGAGCCTTTGGCAGTGTTAACACATGCCACACATCGATATATGAGTCACAAGCCTTTGCCGATAGCGTAAAGCGCTTTCTGTGAGGCGAGTCTTTAATACCTATTATGTATACATTATGTGTATTTATATGTTATGTGTATTTATGAATATACAGTACTGTGCAAAAGTCTTAGGCCACCTCCAGCTTTGGAAGCCTAAGACATTTGCACAGATCAATCCATCTAAAAGGTATGGAGCAAGTGCACACTCTAAAAAACACAGTGTTAAAAACTACCCAAATTGGGTTGTTTTTAACCTTATTACTGGGTAAATATAGGACAGAACACATCAGGGGTTAAATTAACCCAAGTAATTGGGTTATTATTTTTAACCCAAAATGGGTTGTTTTTCTACCCAATAATTGGATATTTTTTTACTTGAATGATGGGTTAATTTGACTTAATTAATAGGTTATATTTTCAAATGTATTTTTAGCCGTACTTTCTTTTAAAATCATTAACCACATAAAATACAAACAGGTCAATATTGTATTAGCTTTATTTTTTTTGTTCCATTAAATTTGTTCAGCACATTACACTTTGTAAACACACCTCAAAGATCGTACAAAACTAAGTACAAATTATGAACTGCTTTCAAAACAATTTGTTTCATGTTTATGGGTTGCTCATAAACATTTATAATAATAATAATAATAATAATAATAATAATAATAATAATAATAATAATAATAATAATCGCAGTCAGCCCCTGCTGGGAGTTGATTTGACCCAAGGAGCTGGGTTGATGTGTCTGTGTGGTGCTAGGGTTGCATTGATGTAAGTCTTAGCAATTATTACCCAGAAAATAACCCAAGTTTGGGTTACATAGCACTACCCAAAAACTACCCAAGACTCTGAAAATAACCCCCAAACATTACCCAAATGCTTTAACCCAACATTTGGGTTGAAAAAATAACCCCGGATTTTTTAGAGTGCAGGGTCATTACTTCTGGTGAACTATAGCTTCAATATACAAACAGAAAATATGGGAAATATGTACACAACATTCAGATCTTAATTACCTTTGGAATTAAAAGACTAGCATCAAAAACGTATTTAACATGACCTAGCGCCAGTGGTGTAAAGTAACTAATTACAAATACTCAAACTACTGTAATTGAGTAGTTTTACTCAGGAATTGTAATTTACTGAGTAGTTTTATAAATGTGGACTTTTACTTTCTCTTGAGTACATGTTTAGTGCAGTATCTGTACTTTTACTCCACTACTTTCCTTCGGCCTGCAGTCACTACTTCATTTCTTTCTTGTCTATGGTCATTGTCTAAAGTAGAATGATCAGTCCTGTGATTCCTGTCCAATTAAATCACACATAGAAAGTAAATCGCAACATACTGAACAACCTCAAGACATGGGCGCTTTATAAATGCAGCAAACCTTTTGGAAACATTAAAAATGTCCAAGAAGATGTCCAAAATCTGCACACGCAATGATCCAGAGACTGTTTATAGACTGCATGTCACTGAAAATTATGGATGTCGACTGTATGATGACTGAAAAACACCAAACAGCCTTAAACAATCACTAAATGGAACAAATGAAGAATGGAAGGAAGGGCCAAATATAAGGAAGGACCGAACAAGGAGTGGAAGGAGGGATCGAAGAACCAAATAAATGAAGGAAGGATTCAATGAAGGACTGAACAAACTAAGGAAGGAAAGAAGGAATGAACGAACGAATGAACAAAGGATCTAATGAAGAAACAAAAATATGAAAGAAAGAATGAGCGAACAAATGAAGGGAGGAAAGAACGAAGGACCAAATGAATGAAGGAAGGATTCAAGGAAGGACTGAACAAACTAAGGAAGGAAGGAACGAACAAACGAATGAATGAACAAAAGGACCTAATGTAGGAAGGAACAAAAATATGAACGAACGAATGAGTGAACGAAGGAAGGAGGGAACAAATGAATGAATGAATGAAGAAAGGAGAGAACAAACAAATAATTGAAGGAAGGTTGGAAGGAACAAACGAAAATAGGAAGATCTCTAAATACACTACATGTTGTTTGTGCAGGGATGTGTAAACGTAACATTCTGTAAACACATCAACTTTTCTACAGCGTAATACTCACTACTCTTGAGTACTTTTAAAAGGGCTACTTTTTACTCATACTTTGAGTAATATTTACTACAAATACTTTTTACTCTACTTGCACTACATTTTTGGGCAAGTAATAGTACTTTTACTTGAGTATGATTTTTCAGTACTCTTTCCACCACTGCCTAGCACCAAGCAACATCTTGAGCTGTTCTTGTTGAGTCTTTTCTGAAATTATGTGCCATTTAATATTAGGCATCTTTCAGCATTTCTAAGAGTTTAGATTTGGATTGGTCTGTCTTTCTTTTTATCTCCATGTTAATTTCATACAGACTCTAATATTGCCTATACATACTTTATATAATATTCAGGTCTGGACTCTGTGTAGGCCATTCCATGACTGTCTTTGTTTCATCATTATATCGCATTAGCAGTGTGTTTGGGATCATTATCCTCCTTAGTGGCCACATACGTGGACGGCACATTTTAGCTCTTATGGTTACAATTGTATACTTTGAATGTTTTATATTTTGTAAAGACATACAGTGTCATCCTGCAACTGTTTTGTACCATATGAAATGTCCCAAACACTATTTTTAACTTATTTTTAATGGGCAAAAAATTTGGCTTTTACTCTCTGATAGTCAAAACATGTTGAAAAAAATGTGTGTGTGTGTGTGTTATTAACCACGAGTCCACATATATGGACATAATTTTTCTCTAAAAGTAAATCATATCAAAAGATGATACTTGGGTTTTATTCTAATTAGGTTCCAATAAGCCCAAATAGCTGAGAGAAATAAAAAATGCATGCAAAAAAAAAACAAAAAAACCCCCACCTTAGGCCTTAAGAGGTTATCATGCTGAAAAATAAAACTATTACAAATTAGGTGCTTTCTAGTAGGAATCACATGACGGATTAAAACCTGTCTGTACTTTTCAGCATTCACAAGCCCATCAAATTCAGGCAATATTGACAACAGCTCTGTCAGAAGTGCATATCAAACCAAGACAGACACTCCAGTACTAGTCTTCATTCATCTTTCTCAACTTTTTCTTTTATGTCAAACATAACAACCCCAAAAATGTGACTGAGGGCCTAAGACTTTCGCACAGTCTTTTGAAGTGGTAATTCAGGATGGCTTAAGTAGAAAGTAGAAATGAGATGCTTACAAATATGAAGGGTTCAATTCACTGCTATTTAAACAGGATGTCATGTTCCTTTTCATAATATGTCAAATATCATTGTCTGCTGCCCCTAGAATATGTCTGTGAAGTTTAGTGATTGTCAAATTTGCTCGTTTTGGTCTAAGTTTTTGTCTGTGATCCTTTAAATGCATATGAGCTGCTGCTTTTTAGATGAGGGATGAAGCCTTTGCAAGCTATTCTGACAGAAACAACAAAACAAGCAAGTCTCACGCAGGCGTTAAATGACCAGTTGTGGATTGAAGCCGTACACATTAAACCAGAGTCAGACAATGATGGAAAGGAAGAGGTTACAAATTCTGAATGGTTAGTGGATAAATTATATACTTGTGGAATAAAGTTGACTGAAGCATGTTATTACACTAACTAATACAGTACCAGTGCTTCTCTGACAAGATGTGCATGACAATTGTAGCTTTGTTCAATCGCATATGCGGTTTCGTTTTGATTAATCACCCAGTCCTAATTGGTACACTACCTGACAAAAGTATTGTTGCTTATCCAAGTTTTAGGAACAACAAATAATATCTTGACGTCTAGTTGATCATTTGGTGTCAGAAGTGGCTTATATGAAAGGCAAAGGCCTCTAGATCAGTGGTTCTCAACTGGTTTGGCCATGGGGCCCACATTTTTACATGGTCATCAAGCCGCGACCCAAATTTTCAGGAACTATATTATAATGTTAGGAATTGTAATGAATTAATTTGTATTTATTTGTTAACATATACAAGTAGTGACAGATAAATCATAAGAAAATCACCAAGACTTACATACAAACAATTTTTTATTGATGTCATTGGACAAAATGTATTAAATTATACAAATATTACAAAGTACAATTGCGCGTTTCAAAATAAACGTCCGGTATGAGCATTTCAAAATAAAAGTCCGGTATACGCATTTCAAAATAAAAGTCCGGTAAGCGAAATAAGTTAAAAATTAATGTTTTACACACAGTCCGCGACTCACTAAAAATGTTCCCGCGACCCACTTTTGGGTCGCGACCCACCAGTTGAGAAACACTGCTCTAGATTACGCTTATTGTAGCAAAATAAAATATGATCATGCGTTTATTTTTAATGATTTAAGTAAGACAGTAAGGTCTGACTTTGCCTAGACAAAAGTCTTGTCGCTTAACAGAAATAATGTACAGTATAGAACATAAAGTCATGGTGCAGTGGAAAAATAATTAATATTGTGTATGATACCCATGAGCTTGGGCGACAGCATCATACATCTCTGCAATCACTCAAATAACTTATTAATAAAGTCAACTGGAATGGCAAAGAAAGTGAAAGAACTCCCAGAGTTGATCAAGGTTCTTTTAATTCATCTTTAACGCCTCCTCCTTCACCTTACCCCAAACATGCTCAATAATGTTCATGTCTGGTGACTGGGCTGGCCAATCCTGGATCATCTTGACCTTCTTTGCTTTCAGGAACTTTGATGTGAATGCTGAAGTATAAGAAGGAGCGCTATCCTGCTGAAGAATTTGCCCTCTCCTGTGGTTTGTAATGTAATGGGCAGCACAAATGTCTTGATACCTCAGGCTGTTGATGTTGCCATTCACTTTGCAGATCTCTCGCACACCCCCATACTGAATATAACCCCAAACCATGATTTTTCCTAACCAAACTGAGATTTTTGGGTCCATGTGGGTTCCAGTAGGTCTTCTGCAGTATTTATGATGATTGGGATGCAGTTCAACAGATGATTCATCAGAAAAATCTACCTTCTGCCACTTTTCCAAATGATCAACTAGAAGTCAAGTTAATATTTGTTGCTCTTACAACTGAGATTGTCAACACGACTTTTGTCAGGTTTTGTATATATATATCCCTTTAAAGGTTTTGTGAATCTTACCGTAACTGGCTCTGCAGAGTTGGTTTCATAGTAGTTTGGCTCATAGTTGCTGAGCGGCTGGGTTTCTGTGATGGTTGTGGTCTTGTCCTGTGGTTTATTCAGCTGAGAGACACAAACACATGAGATGATTAGGACCAGATTTTAGGACATGAGCATGAGCTAATGTGGGTCAAGAGATTGTCATTTGAATGGAAGTTTCATCAATATCATGAAATGTTAAATGCACAGTTGACTAAAAATTAAACTTCAGTCATCATTATGTCTGTATTCAACCTCAAGTTTCCACAAGTTCTTCTTTTGTTTTTGATTACTGTGTGAACCACCAAAACATTTTTTGAAGAACTAACAAAATTGCTAAGATAATTTCTGTGTGCTACAGTTGAACATAAATCATAACGCTTCGACTTTATGACAGAAATAGAACTTTTCAATAAGCTATCCCCTTAAGGGCTAAAGATCGCAAATGTAAAGCCTTTTTTAAGCATAATAAACCAATCAAAACAGGATATTTTTGTTCGTGGATGTGTACAGTCATATTTAATCACATTTTACCTTTAGGATTTCACTTGGAAAGAGAGCACTCAAATGTCTGTCATCAGTCTGTGAGGCAGTGTTATATTAGCGTCACAGATTAGCTCATTAACACTATAAATATGTTTTAGTTTCATAGTTAATTATTTTAGTTTAGTTAACTTTATAAATTTACTTGTTGTAAACTTCTCATAAGATACAGCTGAAGTCAAAATTACTCGCCCTCCTGTGAGTTTGTTTCTTTTTCAAATATTTCCCAAATGATGTTTAACCGGGAATTTTTCAGTATTTCCTATAACATTTTTTCTTCTGGATAAAATCTTATTTGTTTTATTTCAGCTAGAATAAAAACAGTTTACATTTTAAACCGTTTTTAGGTGTAATAATAAATAATATTATATAATAATAATATAATAATATTATTAGCCCCATAAGCAATGTATTTTTTAAATTGTCTACAGAACAAACCATCATTATACAATGATTTGCCTAATTACCCTAGTTAAGCCTTTAAATTTCACTTTAAGCAGAATACTAGTATCTTGAAAAATATCTAGTAAAATATTCTGTACTGTCATCATGACAAAGATAAAATAAATCAGTTATTAGAAATTAGTTATTAAACTATTCTGATTAGAAATGTGTTGGAAAAAACTGTGTTGGAAAAAATTCTGCCGAAAAATAAACAGAATAAAAAGAATTGGGGGAAAAATATACAGGGGGGGCTAATAATTCTGACTTCAACTGTATACTGTATATAAATGTTTAAACTTCAATGTTAAATGGCAATGTTTTTAAAAATACAATTTTTATAAAATATCTACTACTCATGTGGACTTTATTTACTTAATCAAAAACATTGTCAACTTTACAAAAATAATACAGCTACACTGGAGATTCTACTTTAAAAACAAAACAAAAAAATACAAAAAAATCATAGATTCACTTCTTAAAACATATTAACCTCCTGACGTATGGTTTAGTTTGACAAGAGATTTATACAATTTTGAAAGCTTCAAAATAAAAGTCACAATCCAACACTATTATTCAGCATGGAAGACACAGGATAAAATGTGAAACTTCTCTGTGTTCAACTGACAGAAAAAAGTAATATAAACTGAGAATGGCTTAAGGGTGACTGAATTTTTTAATTCTTCCATTTCACCATTTGGTGAAGTTTTTTTCTTGCTGATGTCGCCACTGGCTCACATGGTTCCGGACTTGTAGAGCTGCGCATCGATAGATTACTCTTCAGTGTTTGGACTCTCAATAGTGAGTATTAAACCACACTGAACTGAACTCCAACACTAATAACTGGACTGACACTGTTTCAATTTACTATAACCTTCTATGTGAAGCTGCTTTGGCACAATCTACATTGTAAAAGCGCTATACAAATAAAGGTGAGTTGAATTGAAAAAATTAAAAAAATATGGGGTATTTTTTCATTTTTGGGTAAACCATTCCTTTAAAAATGTATATTTTGCAACAACAGTAAAGCAAAACAAAATGTATTTCCTACCCAAAAGGTACGTAGGTCTATACGTTTTTGCATATTTATTTGTTTATAATATATAGCGTGGATTATAATATAATAAACGGAGAGATTATACCTTTATCATGGACTGTATTTCTAAAACAATAAGCTTGAAAAGTTGTCCGTAGCAGGGTGTTGCTGGCGTCATAGATGTTGTTTATGTTCACACAGCTACACTACACATCAACTAAAGTTTCAAATATGATATTGTAGTGGATCCACCCCTTAAATACATCCTTACTGTTTAAAAATCTATAATTTAATACTGTATATACAGAAAAAAAATCATTCGCCCTTTTTCAAATATTTCCCAAATGATGTTTAACAGAGCAAAGAATTTTTGAGTATTTCCTATAATCATTTTTCTTCTGGAGAAAGTCTTAAATGTTTTATTTTGGCTAGAATAAAAAGACGTTTTCATTTTTCTTAAAAGCATTTTAAAGTCAATACTATTAGCCCCCTTAAGCATTTTTTTTTGATTGTCTACAGAACAAACCATCATCATAAAATGACTTGCAACAGTATGACCCAGTCTGCCAAGACAAAAAAAGGCTAATCACAAGTTTTTAATAGACAAAATACATTTAGCGTTAAAAAAACACCCCAAAAAAAGCAACCGATATCTCACAGCAGCTTCTATTTTCAGCAAACATGAAGAAAGATCTCATAATCACATATTTTAAGGGTGCTGACAGCTGAATTAATCACAGATTTTTAGGCCAGCGAAGATGAAAGATGCCTGTGATGTACAGATTCATTTGCCCATGCACACACACACACACACTCACGCACACCCAAATGAAGCTCCACCCACACGCTCTACATTAAGCTTCGATCAATACACATTACCCCCATGTTAACCCTTTCTTTCTTCACTGTAGCTCGGGGGCCACATTAGGATTTCTCATTCTCTTCGCTCCACTAGCTTTTACACACTCCACAATACAAATCTGTTTCCAATGCAGTCCAAGCGAACAGGAAATAATCATTCACCAAAGAGAGAGAGAGAGAGAGAGAGAGAGAAATGCAATTAGCCTATTCCGAGCACCACAAATTTTCTCACCCGTTCCAAAAAAAAAACTAAGCTCGTTCTTCAAAGGTTTCAATTCAAAGATCTAATTTATGGTGGTTTATGCATATGCGTCTTTTCAGCAGCCCTGTTTTAATTGCCGCGCGTACCCTGGAGAATCGTAAGTAATCTCGACATTGTATAACGAAGAAAGCTCAATACGCCGAGTTCAAAGTGAATGTCAGATGTGAGGTGACTGATGGAGATGAAGGAAGAATGTAGGCTTACCATTTCTGTCGAGCTGCCAGACTTCATCGGTGGAGGAGGCTTGTGTTTCGGAGGGCCTCTGCGAGAGAAAATACCAGCAAATGTTTAGATTTGCCCGCATATGTGCCACGGCGTGAATGCAGAAATTAAAATGCGTCGAGAACGAACGGGGATGGAAATAGCTCGGATGTTGAAGCCAGGAGAGGAGGGAAAGCGGATGTGTGATTGTGTTTTGTGGGCGCGTGTTCACACTCACTCTCCGTTTTCGACGCTCCGTCGGCGTTTGAGGTACATGGCCAAACCAGCACCTATCAGACACAGGATGATTATAGCGGCGATGAAGCCTCCGACGGCTGCGCCAGTGCTGCTGGCTTCCTTGGGTAAAGGTTGATCTGCAACGACAAACAAGAGACATAAACTGTTAAAATTGGATTCATTCAGGTTGCCCCAACACAAATCGATTAGGTTAACTGAACAAGCTGAAGTAGATTGAACATAAAACAATCAAGTTACCCCCCAAAAATGTCAAGAATTGTGTTAAGCTCGGTTTAAGTAAGTAGTTTGAGCAAGCAGCAAAAATATTTCTTCAGTGTTTGAGGTATTACAATCTACATCCTCCATTCAGTTCGGCCATCACACAACCCCAGTGGTGGAAAGAGTACTGAAAGATCATACTTAAGGTAAAGTACCATTACTTGCCTAAAATGTAGTGCAAGTAGAGTAAAACTTTCAATCATTCATTCATTTCTTTTCGGCTTAGTCCCTTTATTAATCTGGGGTCGCCACAGTGGAATGAACCGCCAACTTATCCAGCATTTGTTTTATGCAGCGGATGCCCTTCCAGCTGCAACCCATGTCTGGGAAATAGAGTAAAAGTATCTGTTGTAAATATTAGTCAAAGTATGAGTAAAAAGTAGACATCTCAAAAGTACTCAAGAGTAGGGAGTATTACGCTGTTTAAAGCTGATGTATTTACATGTCATTCGTGGATGTGTGTAAACGTAAGATTCTGTAGTGCATTTAGTTATTGCCCAGCAGGTGCACAATGTCATTAGATGTTAATATTAGGTTAGATTTAGGTTGTGATGTCGGGTGACCAAAATTCAGTGTCTAAGGACGACGTTATTTTGAGGTTCAATAATGACATCAAATGACGTTGATATTTGGTTGATTTTAGGTGTTAGAAAGTGAGAAAAATCCAACCTCAAGCCAACATCTTAAACCAACGTCAAATACTGACAGTTATTCAGCAGGTATGGAAACCAAAATCCAACAGCTGATAGACGTCATAGTGGTAACGTCCACACAACCTCAAGCTGTAATATTATTAGATGTTGATGCTTGGTTGATTTCAGGCTGGATGTTGGACATTGACGTCAGCCTGACGTTGGGTTCTGATGTCAACCTGATTTTCATTTTCAACCAAATGTCCACACGACGTTGGGGTACAACGACAATCTGGTGTCATGTTGACGCCTTGTGCCTGCTGGGTTTTTATGGCCATTTCTATGGAGTCAATCTAGGGCTGTATATATTGGTGTTCGCAAAAATCGCAAAGCAAAAATCAATTTTGAGAAATAAAAATTTAATTTGCGAAGAAAAAAAGAACTGAACAAAAATCAAGCAGTGCAATAAATATATCTGCAATAAAAAAATGATACATATTTGCAAAACATTTTTATAGCATTGCCTTTACAAAACCCGTCCAGTCAATTGCAACACTCATTTCTATTTGCTTTTCAGTCAGCCGTGAGTTTGCAATGCTGTTTTTACTTTGCACTTCATGTTTCTGCACATTTCACTTTGTGGCCCTGATTTGACAAGGGGGTGGAGTCAAGGGAACTTGGGCGTTTACAGCAGACCCGGACCTGCCTCCATTTAAGCGACGTCATCACCTGGATACACAGCATCACTGAGGTGGTCTTACAGCCCAGTAAGTCTGGGCCTGCTGTAAACACCCAAGTTCCCTTGTGTCATTTGGTTTTGTAAAGACAATGCTATAAAAATGTTTTGCAAATATATGTAGTACAATATATTGCAAGTATATATATATGTATATATATCTATATATTTAAAATTGCAAATATTTAGTTTTTTTTTGCACTGCTTGATTTTTATTTGTAGTTCTATTTTTGTTTGCAAATTTCATTTTTATTGCTCAAAATTAATTTTCCCCCTGCAGTTCTTTATTTTTGCTACCAAAAATAAATTTTTATTTCTCAAATTTTTGCTTAGCGATTTTTGGAGATTTGTATTAATTAATTTATTTTTTTGCTCAATACTTTATTTTTTGTTTGCAAAACTTTCTTTTATTTGGCCTCTTTACTTTCTCTTTATTTTACTTTTACTCTTTACTTTACACCTTTACTTTCGTGTAAATACGATATAGTGGAAACTCTCTCCACTGAAGACATCCATTAGCCTATATATTTACAGGTATGGCCCTAGATTCAATCCATACATTTCATTATACAGTAAACATCTGTAATTTTCTCATCGGTAACATAAACAGTCTCTAGGTCAATGCGTGTAAAGATTTTGAACATCATCTTGGACACTTTTAATGCTTCCAAACAGTTTGCTGCAATTATAAATCACCCGTGCCTTGAGGTAGATCATTATGAGGTGATTTAGCTTCTATGTGTGATTTGATTGGACAGGAATCACAGGACTGATTTGTCTAATCTCCATAGACAAGAAAAAATAAAAGTAGAGACTGCAGGTTGAAGGATAGCAGTGGAATAAAAGTACCGATACTGCACTAAAAATGTAATCAAGGGAAAGTAAAAATACACATTTTTAAAACTACTTAGTAAATTACAATTCCTGAGAAAAACTACTCAATCACAGTAATTTGAGCACTTGTAATTTGTTACTTTACACCACTGCTCAACCACAATATGACCCCCTAAATCTGATCGTTCTCAAAACGCAGATTCTACACACCCATGAGGCCTAAAATCCTCACTTGGCATTTTAGGTGGTTAGTGGAGCCCAAAAATGCCTATGTATGATTCATGGGAGTGCACATGTGCCGCCGCTGGCGAGCGATAAGAACAAGAGCACTTGATGTTATATGCATTTATTTTGAAATGTTAAAATCCGCTGCCTCTGCATGTCAAATGACATAAACCTATTACAGTAATCCTTCCTCATAGTCACACAGCCTGTTTTATGTAGTTACAAGCTGTTTGGGAAAACCAAATGCTTCAAAAGAGGATCGAACGGTGTTGCCGAAATGATCCGTATGGCGCTGACCAACATCTGTGTGACCTGCTCAAAAAAAAAAAACACAGAGCAGATCTGGCCACATATAATCACTGCAAACACTTACATCCATGCACAGATAGAATATGCTGAATTTATTCTGGTAGAAAATCTGCATGTTTGCACATAGCAAAATGTGTTGAATGAGGATGAGAGATCTAGAGTCTTATTGGGGGTTGGAAGAAAAATCAAATTAGCTAAATAAACTCTGGGGTTGAGTACAGCTTTGCACAGGATGGACCAGTCCTGTGATGTTCTCTTTGCATGACTGATTATGTCTAAATAAATATAAACAGATGTGGAAAAAGCAGTCAGTGGCTCTCGAAGTGTAAATACACCTTTGTTCTCATGTATCTGGTCACAGAAGTGGTATGGCAGAACATTTCACCATTCAATCTGTAAACCACAATA
>CAIGQQ010006515.1:2104610-2135133 GCA_903798035.1 Danio albolineatus | reverse complement strand
GCAAGAAGGTCGCTAGTTTGAGCCTCGGCTGGGTCAGTTGGCATTTCTGTGTGGAGTTTGCATGTTCTCCCCATGGTTGCGTGGGTTTCCTCCTGGTGCTCCGGTTTCCCCCACAAGTCCAAAGACATGTGGTACAGGTGAATTGGGTTGGTTAAAATTGTCCATAGTGTATGAGTGTGTATGGATGTTTCCCCGAGATGGGTTGCAGCTGGAAGTGCATCCGCTGCGTGAAACAAATGCTGGGTGAGTTGGCGGTTCATTCCGCTGTGGTGACCCCAGATTAATAAAGGGACTAAGCCGAAAAGAAAATTAATGCATGAATGAAATGAATAATAATGTATCATATATATAAAATAATATATTTGCATATCAAAAAATATAATATCTAAAAAAACAGCATTTTAAAAAACATCCATTCAAATGTCATTAGAAACATGACTTTGGGGAGGATGACTGCAAAACTGCCTTTTTATTGAAAATTATTATGAGTTTGATCTTGAATCTCTCATCAAATGGCATGAACTGAGGCAAACATCGAGGACTGCAGGAATCGACTGATCTCGAGTGACAGTTGCAGCTGCTGCAGTTATTTTCTTTGAGCAAAGCATCTAAAAACCTATACTTGTAATAAAATGGGAAGCGTTGGGGATGGAGGAAGAACTTTTGGAAATCCTTGAGTGAGTAATCTGTATTACAGTTTTATAAGAATGAAGTCTAGCCAAAAAATGTAAGAAAAAATAAATAACAGATTGCTGCCAGCAGACCACTGTTGAAACCGCTGCTCGTTCTGATGCTCTCGTGTCTGTTTGAGAGCAACTACTTAAAATCACTGAGTGCATCATGCTATTATATTAGAATGAAGTCTGAGGGAAATAAACTAGACCATGACCAGAAATAAGCCTCAATTTCTTGTGGATACATTATTTAAGAGCAGGAATGTCAGAGAGGGGAAAGACAAACAAAGCAAGACAATGAATTGACATAAAAGACAGACAAATCTGACTTCAAGGAACTCTGTTAAAAATAGAGGCGTAGGGAACAAAACTGCTTTTTCCAAACAACCTGTTGTGGACAAGTTCTTCAAAGAACCATTTTTAATGGTTTAAAGAACATTCTCATAATTGAAATAACCTTCCTCCATTGTAAAGATCCTTTGTGGAATGAACGTTTACAGAAAGGATCTTCACAGAACCATCAATGCAGACAATATCTCACTGCAATTTTGTAACGTATTGATTTAGTGGCTTATTTCCTTTAATTTGTACGATTTTATTTCGTCCAATTTAGTACCATTTGCTAATCCCCTGATGACGATTGGGTTGGGGTTTGTTGCCGCACCTCCTTTTAAAAATCATACATTTTCATACGAACTCGAATAATTTAGCCACTAAATTGACAAAATGTGAGATAGTCATGTTTCCTCGTAAGACTAAGCTGTCAATACTAATAAAGAAATTTCACTTAAAGTGAACAAAATACTTATAAAAATAAAATAAATAAAAACAAAATGAAGCTTAGGCTCATAGGAAATACATACTTCAACCTACATTTTTGTGAAACGTAAAATGTCGCTCCGAGTCCTTGGACGTTTGAGATCACATTCACAAGAGGGCACTGTTTACATATTTGCAAATCTGACATACTTTACAGTACTTAGACAAACACTATAGAACACACAAGATGTGTCACTCGTATAGTTTTGAACAAGGAAAAATTGTGACAGCAATATGGTGAATGAAGCCTCGCCTTCTAGTGCAGGAGCCAATCAGCAATCGCTATAAACTGATGATTCTGCGGGGGTGGGGCTCGGACCAGATCTGAGTTTGTGCAGATTCAAATGTCAAATGTTTAGAAATGAAACCAAAGAGACAGTTGTTGTTTAATTTGATTGTTAATTTCCTAATATGAAATTTAATCGTAAGTTGGCAAGCAATTTTGGAGAATTTGATGCTTCCCTATTGAAACAGAATGCACGAACATATACTGTCTAAGAGGCATTTCAAAGATGGCTGTCAAGTAAAATGACTTTTCTTAAAGAGACTTTGAATTAGGGTACATTTTAAATACACATCCTTCATGTACTCATCCACGAGAGGGCAGGGCTTGTCGTACAGATCTCCAACAAAACCAATGAGCTAAACTCAAAGATTTACCTTGATTTTACATTCCTTTTATCTTTTTTTGTGAGATCCAAGTGCTCTTCACAAGTACAACACCGTACAAGGTGAGCTACTGAGCAAACTGACCACGCCAGAAAAGTTGTCCAACTACAGATAGTTGAGGCAAACGTTTTCCATTACAAATCATTGTGCTTTTGCAGTAATTATCTGGTGTTGTGCAAAGAACTTAATGAAAATAATCCTTTATTCATTGATAATATATTTCTGTAAATATCATTAGTGTGAAAAGGAACAAAATGTGTTGGCTTCATACTGCCTCAAGGTGTTTATTTTACCTGGACATGCAGTCAAATGTATGTTTAAGCCAGTTAAGTTTCACAAAAATGCCAGCTGAAGCACAAATTTCCAATGGAGCCTATGCTGAATGAACGAGACATGCAATTCATGAAAGAACAAGAAAACAATCGAACGCAATCAGGCAAAATTGGCATTCCTCTTTCAAAAACCTCCGAAACTTTAAACACGTTTCCGCTGATTTTCCCCTTTTTCTCGCTGTTACTCAAGGCCACCGAGCTCTGCTTGTGTAGGAGGAAATTAAAACACACACACAAGTGTAAGAGGTGGGTGGACGTTTTGGAGCGACTGACAAAAGACTCATTGTTGAAATAATAATAATTATCAGCAGCAGCTTGACTTCTGATTCATCCCATTATCGCCCATATTCTTTCGGCATTCCACCACTATACTTAGCCGCCAGACTTAGAAAGAGAGAGGGAATCAGAGGGAGAGCGACGGAGAAATCCTGTGCTGCGTTGAGCTGCCCTTAAAAGCTTTATAAAGATCATGATAATTGAGACGTGCACTCTGAAATCTGGCCACATGCAGAAAAACAGCCCTACTCAGTCCACCGCGGCCACTTCTTAATGCCGCAAAGAGGATTACACGCACACACACACACACACAGAGTATTTTTGTTAACCCCTGTAACCCTTGTCTGGTGACCTCCTAGATTCCTGCTTTTAGCTCACCTACTCTATATACACAAATCCAATTTACATACTAGCTTGTGATTTGCTCGCGCTCCCAGAGATAATGTTTTGATTGGCTGTGTAGATTTTGCTTAGCAGCACAGTGTTTATAGATGCATTTAAAGACCATACAATTGTGTTCAAAGAGTCTAAAATGTAAAATTCACATTTCTTTAAGAAAAATATTCCCCCGTTTTCACTCACTTGAACGATCTGCATTGATAATCGAGAAATAATTGCTCAAAAAACAATTATCAATGAAGATGCGATACTGATTATTGTTCAGAGTTCATTCAGTCAATCATTTTCCTTCGGCTTAGTCTCTATTTCAGAGGTCGCCACTGTGGAATGAACCGCCAACTAGTCCAGCAGATGTTTTAAGCAGCAGATGCCCTTCCAGCTGCAACCCCGTATTGGGAAACACCCCCACACATGGAGAAACCCATACGAAAACTGGGAGAACATGTAAACTCCACACAGAAAAGCCAACTGGTCCAGCCTGGGCTTGAATCAGTGATCAGAGTAGTATTTTATGAATCAGAGTAATATTTGCCAATATTTTTGGTGTTTCAACAGTTTAGATTTCTGTTTTTTTTTAGTCAATGACAATTAAATCCATAGTTTAATCCAAAACTTCAATCTCTCCATTTCGATAGGTTGTTTCAGATTATGGTCCTAATCATGAACAGAAAACAGATTACTAAAAGCATCATTACCATTAACTAAACTATGAAGACCAAATTTAGATTTCTCGAAGGGTTAGTTCACCCAAAAATCCAAAAAAAAAAATCTGTTAATTACACATCCTCAAGCCATTCCAAACACTTCAAGACCTTTGTTCATTTTTGGAGAGCGATTATTTTAGATATTTTAGATGATATCCTGGAGCTCTCTCATCCTCCATAGACAGCAACAGTCCCAAGATGTTCAGAAAAGGAGCCAAAAACATACCATGTGACTTCAGTGACATACAGCAGCAAGCAGAGGACACTCTACAGTTTGACAAATATTGCTGCTGTTGGTCAACATAATGTACTTTTGAGGCTTTTTTTAGTCGAAGATGTAGATGTTTAAATTGCATCTACGCAGTTTATTTATAAGGATAGTGCTTATTTGTGGCTTCTTGTAAAATTCAGAGTTGATTTTAAAGTCCTTCTTTTTACTTATAAAGCTTTGCATAATTCTGCCCCGGTCTATGTCAGTGAACTTATTAGGCTATATACAGCCTGTAGACCGTTAAGATCCCATGACCAGTTTCTTTTGTCTGTCCCTCGGTCTCGCTGCAAATCAAAAAGTGATCGAGCTTTCTGTGTTGCGGCCCCAAGGCTCTGGAACAATCTCCCTCTGAACATTAGGATTTCTCCTTCATTGGATGCTTTTGAATCTAATTAAAAGACTTATTGTTATTCCCTTGCCTTTGAGTGACACATGCTTGTTGTTGTTCTTATCTCCATTTTAGTATTACTTGTTTACATATATATTTCCTTTTCTTATATTTTTAGATACCAGTTTTTATTTTATTTAAATTTCTTAATGATTAATTAATTTTCATTTTATTAATTTTAATTATATTTTATTATTATTATTATTATTATTTTATTTTATTGTAAAGCACTTTGGATCAACCTCGGTTGTGTAAAATTGTGATCTATAAATAAAGTTTGACTTGACTTTACTTGACTATTTTTAAATATTTATTATTTCGGAGTGACATCGGAGAGAAAAACAGCGTAATTTCTAACGATGGCTGGTCAAATCATTATTAAACAGGTAAATGACATTCCACTGTAAGTCGATCTCTCTCTTTTGTATGCTATGCTGCTGTATTTATACCATAGTAAAGGCTGTATATCATCACTGGTGGGAAATTAAGGCACTCGGCCTGTGGCCTCAAGCCAACGCACGCCGTCACCTGTGCCGATATACAGCCATATCGCACTGCTACTTCTGTGATATTGCTTATATATATATATATATATAATGTATATAGCATTTGTGTAATTATAATGTCTGCACTTCTGAGGAGTTCAATGCAGCTGAATAAAGATATTTTACAGTTCAAGTTTGCGGCTTCAAAAATGTAATCCCGTTCAAACCTGTACATGAAATGACAGACATCCTCTGTTCATAATTAATATTGTTGTTTGGAAACCTAATCCCATCCTTTACATTTCCAACACTCATCCTCTTTCGCTCTCTCTCTGACAGCAAATCAAGAAACAGCCTCTTCCGAGGAGCAGCGAATTTTGCAAAAAAAAAAAAAAAAAACAACGTTTGTACAGTTCGCTCCATATTTGATCCATCTGCCAGCCCTACTCAACGGATTAAAGGCACGTCTATCATGTGGCGTCTCTGCAAAACTCCCTCGGTCGCTCTTTCTCTTCCTCACACTCATAAGTGCATTTCTTTTCTCTTCACATAAAACAGTAGGATTGATTCTTTTCCCATAAAAGCCTGGGCGAAGGGAACCAAATGAATGAAGGGGGAGAAAAAAACTTGGTTTTTCAGGGACAGGGGAGAACAATTGTGAGCTAAAGTCAGTTTGATGCCAGCCAATCGCTCAAAATTGCTGTCATTGAGTCTGAATGAAAAGCATTTGGTAAAAGAACCAGTTCAAACATTGCTCGTTCAAAATTCATTGTGCCCAAAAAATATATTTGGTCTTACAAGGACACATTTGTGCGAGGATTTTGGAAGACCAGAACACAATAGCCTGCTCTCCTGATATGACGGCCCCAAGCAAGTAAGGGATTTTCAAAAAGAAATGGGCTCTTAATGTAAAAATTAAGTCAAATTTGCTAAATGAACCAAGTATACAACACAAATATTGCTTAAGTTCATGGCTTCAGTACTTTGGGGTGAAAAAAGTGTCAGAACAGCTTTAGCTCAGTAAGTTGGAAGGAAATGTGTTCCGTCACATAGGGCCCTATCAAACACCCAACAACATAAGGCGCAAGATGTACTGTATATGGCACGAACAGTCATTTTCATGTTTTTGCCACGTCATTTAAATAGCAAAATCCATTTTCGCCACTTTGTGTACTCATGGGTGTGCTGGTCTGAAATTAGGTGCGTTAACCTCCTAGGGCTTAGTGGCCACATACATTGACAGCACATTTTATCTCCTAAGTGGCTATTTAAAATACTTTGAATGTTTTATATTTTGTTACAGACATACACTGTCCTCCTGCAACTCTTTTGCAGGATATGAAATGTCCCAAACACTAAAAACTGTCCAAAATGGGCAAAAAAAAAATTGTTTTTACTCTGTTAGTCAAAACATTTTCATGTATGTGATATTGATGCATTAAAAAATTGTCAGGAAAAAGTGTTTTATGTAAATTAGGACCACGAGTGCACATTTATGGACGTAATTTTTTTCTAAAAGTACATCATATCAAAGGATGATACTTAGGTTTTTATTCTAATTAGGTTCCAATAAGCCCAAATAGCAAAAAGATAAATAATAATAATAATAATAATAATAAATGAAAATGCATGTTATAAAACACCTTGGGCCTTAAGAGGTTAAGGTATATTCTTGACACGTTGCTATTGTGAGAAGCTAAAATAGACCAAATCATTGACCAACTAAAAGCTGATCTAAAAGCTGGTTTAAAGTCCAGCGCAGAGCGTGTTATTTATGCGCCTATGCAGGTCTAAATGCTTACACATCGCTTAATATACAGAGGATGTACAGCAATACACAAATATCTTTACATATGAAAAAAATGTACGTATTAAAATGTTACAAAAATGATTATTTTGTACATAAACATAACAACTGCCTCCATGCCTTCTTCAACTTTTTTTTTTGTTTATTCATGACAATTTGCATTTGTATAATGTTATTTTTATTAGTAGTATAATTTATTATATGCCTATTTAAGTTTGTTTTAATAAATACAGGTTTAGATTTGTCTATTTGGTGGGTTTGGAGACTATATGAAGCATAAGAATAGGACATGTGTTATTAACAGTAACTGTTTTTTTTTTAAACCACACTTCGTTATCATTGTTCATTTATTCGTTTGCGGGAAATTAGAACTGAATTTAGAAATAGTAGTAGTAAAGTAAAGAGAAAGTAAAGAGGCTGAATGGAGGAGGCTCGTTCTTTATCCTCGTGCTGCAGATGGTCTGTTTAACTGTTTTCTAGTGAAGCATTCAGTTTTTCACTTACTAAGTCCACCATGTAAATAGCAAATGCACCACGGCACTATGCAACTGACTCTTAAAGAGAATGGAAGACAAGACTCTGATTGGTTTAATTTATGTTATGCTCAAAACACACCCATAATTCATTAAGAGAATAAGCACAACCCTGTTAGACCTTCCGCTGCAGCGCAAAGATATTTTTGCTTTCTTAAAATAGCAAAAGTTCAGACATACCCTTAATGCTTTATATTAACGCCTGGATCGTTAAAATAGAGCCCATTGACTTTTAAATTTATTTTTTTTAGGTTTGCCATTTTACAGTGTAAAATGACATATAAGAATTATCAAATATTCAGTTTTAAAAGCATCGTATAATCTAAAGTATCCCATTGATTATTTAATTAATACAAAATAATATTTTGGAGTACAATTGACAATTTTTCATGCTTGAAAATTTATATTAAATTATAATTAACATTTGGTAAATTGTAATGTTTATACAGTATATGCTTTTGAATTGCGATATGGAACTCTTCTCTGGCAGTGGATATTGAAAATTTATCTCTAAAGTCTAACAAAGTGACTTTTATCAACACTTTAAATGTCACTTTTTGAAGAAATATATTGTATATAATCATTGATACAAACTACATTTCTTCAATAAAGAAATAATATACATAAAGGTAAAGATAAATCCATAAAATTATAAGAACTAATACTATTAATTAATTTTATTTACATAGAGAAGTGTACTTAAAGTTTTTTTACAGTATTTATATAATTAAACATTTAGTTTTTATTATCACTTACAGTTTCCATCATACACACACAAAAAAATCCTTTAAGCTGGTCATCATTATAATGTAATCTACAGTATTAAAATTGATCTCCATTCACATTTAAGATTAATAAATTAAACTAAATTAAATAAAAGATTAATTAAGTATGTTTTACAAGATGACACTACTTCCGTCTTTAAAAAGGCTTACAATTTTCACATTTAGCTCAGTGTCATTTGACCTTTGACCTTAGTAATAATTAATATAAATGTACTTTCCTGAGTGAAAATGTGCTTCTAAGTATGTAAATTCTACACCAGGTTTCTTTCAGTCTGACTTTATAATCTTTCATATGAAAATAAACAGCGTGTGCTTTCATTCCAAGGAGATTTGGGCATATTTGAGCATCTTTGGCATCAGAAAGAAATACCCTCAGGTGTCGGTCAGAGAGAATGGTTCATTTTAAAGTCTTTTCAGATTGATTTAACATGATATTGTGTCTTGCTTTGTCTTGTGTGTGTGTGTGTGCGTGTGTGTGTGTGTGTGTCTCAGCAGTGGGACTCAAGGAAGGTGTCTTACCTCCCTGATGGAGTGGTTACCTGGATACTGCATGCATAAATAATTGGTCTTGAGACAAGTGAGTAAGTGTGTGTGTGTTTGTCTGCCCAGGCTCATGTGGAGTTGCAAAACACCTGCGTGGCTGGCAGCAAACAGTCTCTCTTTTTCCTTTTTTCCCCGTGAATTAATAAAACAAACCATCCTTGACTCGCACTAAGGTTCTCCTCTTGTATCTGATGGACTCTCTGTTGGAAAAGTCTGAGCTACTTTATAGTATTATTTAAGCAATTTTGTATGTTTTTTTATTTATTTATTTATTTATTTTGGCACAGTGGAGTATGTAGCTGAACATTTAAGTGTTAAAAGATCATGATCGAACACCCACAAGATACTATATTAAAGCTAGAAAGTACAGCTTGTTGAAACAAACTTTTATTTTGGCCTGAGAAAGCCATGATTGAAGGTTTGAGTTTTATACGCTGTATGTTTAAACTTATAGTGAAGTGGAAAGAGAAAGAACTGTTTTGCTAGAGTGTTTAGCATGTTTCTAGCTACATTTCTAACATGTTTTGTAACACAAGGATTTCATTTTAGCACATTCTTAGCAATACTTAGCATATTTCTAGTACATTTCTAACATATGACTAATGTTTAACATGCTTCTCACATTTTAAAACTATGCTGGTATGAAATAGCATGATGCTAGCATGTTTTTTTTACATGCTTTAACAATGTTTCTACAAGTTTTAGTGCATTTCTAGCAATAATTAGCATGTTGTTAGTACATTTCTAACATATGACTAACATTTAATGTGTTTCTTACATTTTCAAACTGCCAGTATGAATTAGCATGATGGTAGCATGTTTTTTTAAATGCTTTACGACATAACATCTAAAACTAACAAGTTGTAATATGCGGTTAACGTTTTAGAACATCTCTAGCAAGACTTAGCATGTTGCTAGTACATTCCTAACATATGACTAATGTTTAATGTGTTTCGCACGTTTTAAACTATGCAAGTATGAATTAGCCTAACGCTAACATGTTTTTTAAACATGCTTTCAAAAACATTACATGTTTCTAACAAGGTATAGCATGTGGTAAACATTTTAGCACATGTTTAGTAATAATTAGCATGTTTGTATAGGACAGTAGAGATTTTACAGACCGGAAAGTGAGGAGCAAAGATAGGAGAAGGATCTGCAAAGCTGTAAGCAACTTGGTGCAATGTGTCGATGAGCTAACCACTAGGCTATTGGCGCCGACTGCTAGTACATTTCTAACATATGACTAACGTTTAACATGTTTCTAGTGTTTTTAAACTATGCTAGTATGGATTAGCACAATGATAACATGTTTTTATATCTTTTTATGATTTTTTACAGGCTTCAACATACGTTTCTTGCAAGTTTTAGCATTTGGTTAACATTTTAACACATTTCTAGAAATAATTACCATGTTGTTAGTACATTTCCAACATATGAATAACGTTTCACACGTTTCTCGTGTTTTAAAACTATGCTAGTATGAATTAGCATGATGTTAACATATTTTTAGATGCTTTAACACAACATGTTTCTAACAAGTCTTAGCATGTGGTTAACATTTTAGCACATTTCCAGCATACGCTTAACATGGTGCTAGTATACTTATGTTTCTCACGGTTAAAAACTATGCTAGTATTAATTAGCATGATGCTAGCATGTTTTTTACACGCCTTAAAAACATGTTTCTAATACATTTACAACATATGACCAATGTTTAACGTGTTTTCTCACATTTTTAAAACTATTCTAGTATGAATTTGCATGATGTAAGCATGTTTTTTAGATATAAGTATAGCTTTAAAACAATATTTTTCTAACATGCTTTAGCATCTGGTTAACAGTTTAACATATAATTAGTTATATTAGCATCTTGCTAGTACCTTTATGACTGTTTAGTGGGTTTTTAAAACTAAGCTAGAATGAATTAACATTATGCTAGCATGTTTTACATGCTTTAACACATGACCTGTTTCCAACAAGTCTTAGCCTGTGCTTAAAATTATATAATTTTGCTAGCACAAACCACCATGTCTGCTAAAACACTGATGACCTTTAGCACTGTGCTAACATTAATTAGCATGTTTCCTTAATTTAAAGGACGTTTGCGTAATTTAAAGCGTTTGCTAATATGTTTTTACCATTCTTGCATGTTTAACACATTGTTATAATGAATTAGTTGAATTCATGTTAATGTTTTTACATTTTCCAACAATGTTAACAAATTTGCTACCACAAAATTATGTTTCAACCATCTTACTAGCATTATCACGTTGCTATCTGGTTAAACAACACTGACATGATGCTAGCAGGTTGACATTTCTAGCATGAATCAGTTTTTTAAGACAGCATGCACTGTGCTAAAACAAATTAGCATGTTGCAATTCTTCTACACCAGTAGGTATTTTGACATTTGTGAAAAATTATTATTCACTGATTCATTTGTTCATATCAAAAGATTAATTTATAAGTCCGAGTGAGTCATTGAATAATTCATTACAAGTTTAGCTTTTTTTCCTCATTAAAATTAATGAAGTTTTTACATTTTACATGCTCAAATGTTTTAATTAAAAAGCCATTTTCTCCAATTCGGCTGCAAACAATCCACAGACTGACACATTAAGCCTTCATATGGTTGCTTTTTAATTATTTTTCAAACTCTGAGTGCATTTCATTATACGTTTATTATATGCAGGGATCCCTTATTCGAATAGCAGCAAAAGGAGCTCATTTTACACCCAAGCGGCATAAGTTGCATCACTGTTTTGACTTTCATTTCATACATTTCATCCCAATTAAAAGAGCAAAAATGATATGCTAAAGCAAACACTGTAATGTTAATAAATAACCGGATTCAACTGGATGCACCAATTCAACTTTATCATTACCATTCTCTGTCCAATAACACAATTCAAATATCATATTATATCATCTAAATATATAAACACCAAAATCTATCCCACACAAAACGTCTAGTGTATCTCACAACTGACGCAGACCTGACTGTGCTTGTTCTGTGATGCTACACACAGCCTGAACATATAAGACACAACCAGCAGCCACCCTGAGAGCAGCAGACACACGTTATCATCACAAGTGTTGAGAAAGCGTCAAAACAAGATGTTCAGGGCCTTGAGGTTGTTTTCTGTATTGACAGTATGAGAGTACAGTGCTGTCTGGAGTAAGTGCTGTGTGTGTGTGTTTGTCTCAGACTTTCACATCGCTCTAAACTAATCTGCTCTGATCTGGCCTCGCTTTTCAACTGTCTGTGCTTTACAGCAAATGACAGCGAGACGTCTGTCTGTCTGACTGACTCGGTGTGAAGACTATACATGTCTTAACTCGAGGTGGACCGTAAATCAAATATTCACCTTTGCTTCATAATGAATGTAAGAACAATGTTAATGTTATGATTCATTTAAAGCCACTATTGAGTTCCCAGAGAAGGTCATTTGTGTTATTTTTGCCTATTATGGCTTTAATTCATATTTCGAATGAATTGTTTTATTTTTAAATTTAGATTTTTTGTTAAAAAATCAGTAATTGTGTTATGTTGTGTCAATTTTTCTTGCTTAAACTAAGAAATATTGTGCTAAAATAATAATATAGTAAATAATCTAAATATAATGTTTAAAAATATTAATATAAATATCTTTGGAATATCTCATTCAAGTTAGCATTTATTAACTTCAGCTAACAATTTATGGTTTGGTTTTAGTTTTGGTCTAATAGAGTATAATTACCCTGGATCATTGCTAGCATTAAGCAAGTTGCAAACATGTTTCTATCATGTTTTTAACATATAGCTTATGTTTTAGCATGTTGCTAATACATTTCTAGCATATTTTAGCACGTTTTTTAACATGTCGGCGGGAAGTTTGTAACAATATTTTAGCATGCTCATGTGAATTAGCATGTTGATAACATGTTTTAACACATGGCTAACAAGTTGCTATCGTGTTATATTTTTATGTTTGTATGTTCATGTTTATATATATACATCTGTGGTCTACTGATTTTGTGACAGATATTCTGAAAACGTACGGCATTATTTGCATCACTTCTTATGTTTAGCTGTGAAAATACACAAAAATCTTTGTATATTTGTTCTTTTTTAGCTCATTGAATTGTTTCGAATAATTAATTTTGAACAAATTAGCTGTGAATGAATCAAAGACTTTAAAAGGCATTTGTCTCCACCTACTGGCATAACCATGTAATAAAGAAAACATTCACACACAAAAATTATATAAATAAATATATATATATATATATATATATATATATATACACACATGTGCAAAACGCATGAAATATTTTGGTACAAATGCTAATTTTAAGCTATAATAACCTAACATAATACTAACTTAACTTTATAATACATTAAGACTAATATGAAATTGAGACAGTATTGCTAAAAAAATTGCATTTGCAAAAATTTTTTTTGTTCTTTTTTTACAAAATGAAACCATTTTTAAAAACTTTTTAAAAACTTTTTTGTATGTTACATGGTGAAGCCAGTAGGTGGCGACAAATGTCTTGCGAAGGTTTGCAGTGCACAGCATGTTGTTGCAATGTTTACAGCGCTGATCCTATACTTCCAGGGTTTTTTCCCACCGCAGCCTCGCTTTCGTATTTTAAAAAGGCGACCACGTGAAATAAGCGTATGGGCTGAAAAATGCCCCATGCGTGACCGCAGCTTAACTCAAAAGTCATTTGTCGCCACCTACTGGCTTAACCATGCAACATACAGAAAGTGTCACTAAAATATAAACATATGCAGTTTCATTTTGTAAAAAGCATGAAAAATATTGGATACAAATGCAATTTTTTAGCCATACCGTCCAGCTCAGCTCTCTACTTTATAAGGCGGCCTTCTGCTGCGTGTCAAGTCTCTCTCTGTCAGACTCTCTCCAGAAGAACAATCTGCTCAGTGTCAGTGTGTTTCAGTCTCTTTCCCTGTGAGTGTCAGTGCAGCTCAGCAGGGTCTCCCAGCGCTCTTCATTTCTCTCCATCACTCATTCTCTAACAGACATATATATCCGGCCTTCGCTCCGCAATATCCTTGAAATCCCTCCATCCTTCATTCCTCAACATATGCTGCCATTCCATGTACAGCATGCTGTGGATACGCTCGGTATATTTTATCATATATGATGAGTTATTCTGACCCCTGCGCTCCCGTCGAACACCTAGCGTCGATTGTAGTGTATTATGCACAACCCTTCTCGATATGGGCACACCTCGCGCATCACTACGCTATTTTATTCCTAACTACCGGAATCCAGAAGTCAATAACACACCCGGGGTCGACAATCTGTGCGAAAATGACTGTTTTCTGTACTCTCAAGTATTCATGAGATGCTCCATTCCGCCCTTCTTATCACATCTTGCTCTTCATTTGCACTCTTCCATATAGCACTCAGCCAATGCACCGCTTTCTACTGTAGAGTGCTGGAGTGGTTGATAATCTATCTAGTGTTCTATACTTTTTACTATCATTTTGATGTCTATTTTATAGGTTTCGTTGCTTAAAAGGCCAAAAAGATTGCATGTAATGTAAATTATGTAATCTGATTACTTCTTATCGGATTACAGTTACTTTTTTATTGATAACATTATTACTTAAAGGTCCACTGAAATGAAAATAAAGTTTTTTAGATGTTAGCATATCAGTATTGTTAGTTTTAAGGATATCTATAAGCTTGTGTGTTACAAAATTTGCGTTTAGAAACTGATGTAAACATGTAAAGCTTGTAGTTTGTCACTAATTCATAAATGGATCAACAGTTTTATTCACGTCATCTCATACTTCAGTTTCTCATCAATCTTGACCAATCAAATGCTCTCTAGTGCCTGACATGCCCCACCCCTTCTAGACACTTCTCAATTGCTTTTCATTTGATGCGCTTGAGCTTGACTACTCTCACTGGCAGAGGTGTGATAAAAGCGAAATGCGAAAAGTTTAAGATGTTGGCTCGATTTTGGTCACTTTCCAACATAACCTAAAATGGACCAAATATCAACGTCATTTATGTCGTTATTGGACATAAAATGTTGTCCTTAGACGCTGGTTAGACATTGAATTTTGGTCACTTGATGTCTGTTAGGTCAAGCAATATATGTTAACAAAATATATTTTTATTATGCATTATTTTTTTCATCTTTGTGTAATTTAAAGAGTAACATTTTTTAAGATTTAGTTGATAGGTAACTTTTTAAGAATTTAATACAATATTTAAAAAAGGTTACATTGTTCAGGAGGCAAAAAAACATAAAACAAGGTCAAAAAGAAACATGGAAGGCAAGAAAAAGGAAACGCTTAGAAATGCTCACAGTTTACAGGACGCAGCAACGTGTGTGTATGTGCGTGTGTGTGAATTAGATGCATTTATAGTCCTGGTAATCCATCATGAGCTTCTAGCTGTGTGTGTGTAATCAGGGCAATCAGGAACTGGTGTATGAGTGCAACAACTTCTGGGAGTAGTGGTTTATATAGTGGCAGATGTGTAGTTCTCCAGTGATCTGCAAATGCTAGATCGCTGGAGATCGTTATGATGGTAGAGGATCATACTACTCATATAACATTTTTAACTGATTATATTATCTAGAAAGTGCATCTAATAGATGACCTTATCCTATAATTGGCATATAGATTACAAAGCCAAATTCAAGGACTAAAAGACAGCTGATTCATTTAAATCAAACTCTGTTGATATTACATAGTTCATTAGGTTCTTTTAAATTATAATAAGTAAAACACAGGCAATGTTTTTTGAAGTCAAAGATCACACATCCAATCTGACTCAATAAATTCTACAAATTAGACATGGTTCAAAATATAACAATATCAAACGTCAATAAATTCAATAAATTCATAAAATAAATTCAACATCCTGAGGCACCACCATTGAAAGTCACCGGTAATCAGTTAATTGACTTTCGCAAGTGTGGTGGCATTCAGATGTGCTAATGCACATTGTCTAAAAGCCGCATCATAAGCTTCCAGCTGTGTGTGTGTAATCAGGGCAATCAGGAGCTGGTGTATGAGTGCAACAACTTCTGGGAGTAGTAGTTCATATAGTGGCAGATGTGTAGTTAACCAGCGATCTGCTAATGCTAGATCTCTGGTGATCGTAATGACGGTACAGGATCATATTACTCATAACATTATTAACTGATTATATTATCTACAATCTGCAATCTAATAGATGACCTCATCCGGTAATTTTCATGTAGATTACAGAGCCAAATTCAAGGAATAAAAGACAGCTGATTAATTTAAACCAAACTCTGTTGATATTATTCAATTAATGTGGTTCTTTTTTAATGATAATAAGTAAAACACAGGCAACATTTTTTGAAGTCAAAGATCACACATCCAATCTGACTTTATGACTTTATGCATTCAGATGTGCTAATGCACATTGTCTAAAAGCCGCACAAACTTAAATTTGATTTCACGGCTCTTTAATAAATCTCCCCACCTCAGCTCTGCTTCATTTCTCTTTCCATTCAACCTATTCTTTTGGACTTGTCATCTCAGATATGGAAACAAAAGCAACGCTGCCACCCATCAAGCGGTGTCCCAGCCAAACATGCGCACGGTTAAAATGGTGCACCAAAACAAATGGCATAGCTTGATTGTTTTAATGTGCTTAAACTCCCACAGCACAGGCCGTGCCATGTTTTTCAATCTTTTTCTATTCTCCTCTCATTTTCTTTCCCTCTCTCTGTGGAGCTCAGCTGCACATAATAAATTCATCTGCTTTCAGGATCTGGATCTGCAACAGAATCGCAGCCGAATGAAAGCTAGACAAAATGGTTGCCCGTCTCTTGTTCTTGTTTTCTCTCTACATCCATAAAATCTCTGAAAAATAAAGGGTGTTTTCCATGTTTCCCTTTTCAAGAATGATTTTTGGGTCATTCCATTAACTGGGTGCATTATGACAAGCTTCGCACAGCAGTAGCAGCACGCTCCTGCCAGCAGTCTGTTTATACGGCTGTTGTATTTCTCTACGGCGTGTTTATGCTGGGTCAAAGGAACCTGCTTTAACAGTGTTTATATTTCCGAAATGCATTAGTGTAGTGTTCGGTAAATCATCCGTGTGGTGTTAAGCATGGGTAATGGCTGCTGTGTTGTTATAGTAAGTCAGAGGATTAAAGAAAAGACACAGAAATACGGCAAAGCATGAATATACGTACAAAAATCTAATCAGGTAATTATAAGAAAATCAAGACATTTGAGTCGTATCAAGATTATCTTTATAGGTTCACTCTGAGCATCAGAATGAGGAAAAAAAGTAGTTTAAGTGATTCTGAATGTGTTATTGATGAGAGTATTTCTGAAACTACTCATCTACTGTGATTTTCATGCACAACTAAGGGTCACACAAAATGCTACACTGTTAAAAATATCTGTTAATTAACAGTTTCCATATTTTGTGATTGACAAGTTTTTTTCGATTGTGAATTGCATTATGGGATGTTGATCTCGGCTCTGTCCACTTTTGATGTGGAAAATTCATCTCTGCAGTTTAACAAAGGGACTTTTATTGACATTTTAGTTGTTTGAAATAATATAATGTATGATAAACAAACTATAAAGAAATAAGAAATAAAACAAATTTAAATAAATAAAATAACAGAAAATGTTCTGGCAGCGTATTAAAAAGTTTTTGTAGCATATATAACACAGACCCAGACAATATATCACTTTAATCTATTAAATTGTTCATAAAAGTCACTTTTTAAAACTTTTTAAGGTTTAAAGTAGTTGGAAGAAAGATCAAGGTCCCATAATGCTTTTTAAAAGGATAAATAAAAGGGGAACACTAAAAAAATATATGGAAAATGCTCATTTTGATATTTTTTGCAGTGTTAAAAAACAAATTGGGCTCATTTTTTTTCTTTGAGTTTCAAAGAAAAAGAAGTGTCTTGTTACAAATTGGCTGACCAATGAGATTGGTGCTTTTATTCTCATGTCTTAAGCTGCAGAAATCATGAAATGAATAAACCGAGCACACAAGAATTGCAGATTAAATAGGGTTTGAAGGTGAGCATTATTTCACTTAATATTATTTCATGGCTTTTTCGCAATAACTTTTGATTAGATGTTTTTGTCGTGTAGTAGAGAAGGCTGAACAGAAGTAGCAAAGTTCTGTTAAAATAAAAAAAAATAAAAATTCTAAATCTAAAAAATGTAAAACTGCTAAGGTCAATTTTATTAATACGCTTAAGAATTTTATTTCTTTTGGATTGGCAACAGAACAAAAAAAAGCACTGTTATCCAATGACTTGCATAATTAATCTAGTTAATTCTTAAAATTTTTACTTTTAGCTTAATATCTATATTATGTACTGTCCTCAGGGCAAAGACAATACAAATAATAATAGAAATGAGTTATTAACTTATATGTTTTAATAATAAAAAATCTCAGGAGGGCTGATAATTTTGTTTTTAACTATAGATTTTACAGTTTGCAATTTTACAATTTAAGGGTTTAGCAAAATTTTATGTAATATTTTAAGTAGAGTGGTCCCTCAGTATATCGCGGTTCACCTTTCGCGGCCTCTCAGTTTTGCAGATTTTTTTTGCACAATTTGACATGGGGATGAGGAAAAGGTTTGAACTTTGAGAGTAACTAGAGAGAAAAGTGTGAAAATGTTAATGTCTGTCTGAGAAAAGTGTATAAAGTGTGTAGTGAGGGGTTTTACAGCCTTAAAACATCTATAATAATTGTAAAAATAAAGCTCACTACTTTGCGGATTTTGCCTATTGCGGGGTTATTTTTAGAAAAGACCCCCCCATGATTAATGAGGGACCACTGTAATTCAGTAATTTTGGCTTTATAGGTTAAATAAACTTTAATACAGTATGTACATTAGTAACCGAAATAGCCCCTAAGTTACACATAACCCTGCTATAGCGATGCACCATTCATTCGGCTTAGATCTTTATTTATCAGGGGTTGCCACAGTGGAATGAACCACCAACTATTTTAGCATATGGTTTACGCAGCAGATGCCCTTCCAGCTGTGACCCAGTACTGGGAAACACCCATACACTTTCACATTCACAATCACACATCAAATTCACTTATACCGCATGTCTTTGGACTGTGGAGGAAACCGGAGCACCTGGAGGAAACCCACGCCAACATGGGGAGAACATGCAAAATCCACATAGAAATGCTAACTGACCCAGCCGGGACTCAAAGCAGCGACCTTCTTGCTGTGAGACCACTGAGCCATCGTGCTGCCCCACAAAGCACCAGAATACGGATGAATTACAAACTAAAGAACTAGAGAATAAAACTGAGCACATATTTAAAGCAGCAATGGCATCCCTAAAATACATTTTACAACAGTAATGCCTCACATTTCCACATGAAAGAGAACGCCTGGTGGAAAAGAAATTGATTGGATTTTATTCAGGAATTGATTGCATCATGAAATCAGAGTCAAAGCTGAAGGAGAGTCTGCAGCGGATTGAGAAGAACTATACAGTACTTTATCCCTGAACCACACATACACACACACACACCCAATCGCACACATCTGAAGAGGTTTTCTGATCAGAACATGAAGCCTGAAGGTCAAATTCGCCCTGCAAGGCAACTTCATGCTTCATGCAACTTCAAAATTGTGGTTGTGGTGAACTATATCACGTTACAAACCAAAATTCAGCTGCATTTTTACACTAAATGATGCTTTATCGTGGTTCTAAACCACAAAACAATCTTAAGGATGTGGTGTGGAGAAACCCCCCTCATGATTGTAAAGCGCTTTGGGTGTATGGCCATTCACAATAAATGCGCTAAATAAATACACATTACATTACATTACATTACATGTGTGTTGCATGTGGTTTTAATGTGATCACACATACGTGACGCTGTTTTTCTGGGAAGTTAGTATCACTTTTGGGGTGCCAACATGTACTTACATGACTTGCAGTAGTTACATGACTTGCAGTATACTATAAATATAAGTACCCTGTATAATAACCCCCCCCCCCCCCCTGATTGCATAATTGCATACCATATAATTCTGTAGGCACATCTAATGTATATGTTATCAGTTTATACAATGCACTGAGAATTGTATAAAAATAAACACATCATGTTAATAAACAATGATTTATTAACATCCTCTGTGACTTTTAATTTAAAATTAAACGTGATGTGGTTGTATTAGATGCGTGTTAACAGTAATAATGCTATTTGTATTTTAACGGTGGTGTCTCAATCACTTTATACCATACAAAACCCATATGGGATGAATTAAACCCAGGAACAACGCGGGAGCCTTAGCGTCTATTCAGTGACTTTCTTTTATTAAAACCATAAGAGCCGGACTGAAGAACTGGTGGGTATAAAATTCCCCCATTTCTATATTCACGCCCCCTTTATTTCCTATACTGCATCAACTGAATGCACTGTAAAAATGTCTGGGTTCCACACAATTGATTTGTGTTGGGACAACATGAAGGAATTAAGTTACCTTATTCGATTTTACAAATTTAAATGGATTGAACATGCAACATAAAACAAAGTTGTCCCCCAAAACACCTCCAGAATTGTGTTGTTTTACATTTACTGAAAATGCTGGGTTCCACACAATTCCTTTATGCTGTCCCAACACAAACTAATTAAGTTAACAATCGTTTTTACAAATTTGGGAGGATTGAACAAAAAAACAATTAAGTTATCCCCCAAAAGAACATAGAAGAATAGTGTTGTTTTTTTCCCCAACAAATTTTAAAAAGTTGTTTTAACAAGAAGCAAGCGTCATTTTTGAGTGTTTGTTGAGTGCATGTTCACTCAATTTGAATTGAAATCTCACTTTGGATAGTGAGGAAAAACATGTAAGTTCAATTCCAAGTCCACTTTGTGGCACGAAGCGGAACACACCTTTAGTAACAAGTGCATGTTTAGCAACCTACAGCCAATCACATAACTCGAATTTGCATGCTTTAGACAGTTATGGAAACACTACACACTTTATACAGTAATTTTATGGGTTTGAGGTGGAACTAACAAATGGGCATAGGAAATGTGTTAAGTACAGTCATATTATATACTGTTATGTTGATGCACAACAAAAAAAAATCCTTTTTGTTAACAGGTCGCATGCTATGTTGATTCTATAAATTACTTTAGACAATACAAATATACAAATAAGGACACTGTAAAAAATATGTATAAATTAACAGTTTTCTGGATTATGTGAACAATAAGCTGGTAATGAACTGGCAGTACTTTATCTGTTATGTTTATGGACATAATTCTCATTATTTTATTTCTTATATTGTTTCAAACCACTAAAATGTCAATAAAAATTACTTTGCTAAACTGCACAGTTGAATTTTCAACAGCAAAAGTCAACAGAGAGATCCCATAATGCCATAAATCCCAAAATTCAATTCATAACCATAAATAAACTTAAGAAAAGTGAATGGTGAAATACAGAACCTGGATTTTTTTTTTTTTTTAACAGTGCAGGGTTTAGGACTAAACAGCATACGAATTCCCATGTTTAATTGTTAACCATGGTTAAATAATGTGAAACTAAATAAACATCAACCCAGGTTTTTTTTTTTTTTTTTTTTAACTCCAAGGTTAACTAGTTCAAGTGTGAAAAGCTTAGTGCCACATTTTGGCAAGATAGACATTGCATTACAACACTGCACTGCAAAAAATGTGTATTTTTCATAGATTTTTAGTCTTGTTTCAAGTCCAAATATCTGAAATCTCTTAAATCAAGAAGCATTTTTGGACAGACAAAAAAATACTGTCTTGTTTTAAGAAAAATTATGCCAAAATGAAGTGAGTTTTAATTAAAACAAGCTAAATAATCTGCCAATGGGGTAAGCAAAGTAATCTAATGTAAAAACAACAACAAACAAAGAGATTATTTTACCCATTGGCAGATTATTTAGCTTGTTTTAAGGATAAACTCACTTCATTTTGGCATATTTCTTAAAACAAAACAGTATTTTTTGCTTGTCTAGAAAGTGCTTCTTAATTTAAGATTTTTTTCTTTGATATTTGGACTAGAAGCTAGACAAAAATATATATAAAAAAGTATTTTTTGCAATGTGGAAGTAGTCCTTTAGCTTATTGAATAAAATTAACTAATTCCTCATACAACCTTTGTGAATTCAGCCAAAAATGAAAATCATTTTAGGAGAGAAGAAAGGTGATGCATGAAGGGTAACAATTTTCCTTCTTCCTCTGAATATACTGTGCTGAAAAGTCCAAGAAAGATGGAAAAAGTGAAAGATTACACGCTGATTTCAAACTCGGAAATTATTCTCGGGTTGCAAAACCATTTTACTCCATAGGTGAATGTGCAATTTTCAAAGTTAAAATACTTTGTCTCATCCCAGTCTGCCATATACAGTTGAAGTAAGAATTATTAGCCATCCTGTTTATTGTCCCTCCAATATTTTTATGTTTAACACATGTAATAAGCATAATAGTTTTAGGCATAATAGTTTAATAACTTCTATATAACTTAATCAATTTAGTTCTAATAACTGATTTCTTTTATCTTTGCAATGATGACGGTACATAATATTTGACTAGATATTTTTCAAGATGCTAGTATTCAGATTAAAGTGACATTGAAAGTTTAATAGGTCAAGTTAGGCAAATCATTATATAATGATTGTTCAGTAAACAAAAACAAAACAAAACATTGCTTAAGGGGCTAATAATATCAACCCAGACTTATTCTAAGAACTTACCCCGATGTACATTTCTAAAGAACATCAAATACGTCCCAGGAGCTACAGTTTTTTGCAGTTTTTGTTTTTGCGAATCCACCAGAAGCCGCTGTGTACGTTTTTTCAGATCACAAATTTCTCTCGCGAGTACCATTTACGCCTGCTGTTCTCACATAGACCCACCAGAGGCCGCTGTTAACTGACTGATTGATTGACTGACCGACTGATACCCCCACCCACCCCCCTCCCTAAACCGAGCACTTAATTTGTGCCGGAACACACCAGATCTGGAACCGAAACCTCTGAAATCTGATCCGGCACCTCATTTTACCGATCCCCCTCCTTAACCACCCTCCTCCCCCGTCCTCTGTTCCCTTTCACTTTCTTCCGCAACTCCCTAACCCTCTTCACTTTCGTCTGCGACAACCCTATTACCCCCCTCCTCCACTTTCATGCGTGACACCTCTCCATCCTCATGCCAGATCCGTTAACCTGATCTGTTCCGGGACCTCACAATTCACAAATTAAGCACTGCCTTAACCCAACCAATAGTGTTTTCAAATGCACCGATTGACCAGCGCCTACCCACTTTCCTGAACCCAACCAACAGTGTTTTAAAAATCAATACAGAAAACGAAAATCCCCCTTAATTTTACCACATTTGCAGATTTTACTCCATTCTCATCCTGTTATTTACTTATTTATTTCATTTGTTGTTTTTTGTCTTACATGCTCTCTGGAACTTTTCTTCGTCGGATTCGAACCCTGTCGTTGTGGTTAACTCTGCTCTACATCTCAAGTCCCCCGAAGTACACTGCGAGCCACCAGACAAACTGGTACCAGTGGGAAAGCCATCCATACGGAGGCAAGAGCTCAGCTGCTAGCGCGAAAAGAAACGGCGCCATACCGCCCCGTAGCATTTGTTTTAAAGATGAAATGCAGCCAAATGTACTTCTGGCTACATAATTCGATCTCCAGAAATGTATACAGGGCTACGTTTTCAGAATGAGCCTATGTTGATTAATATTGACCTTAAGATGGTTTTAAAAAATTAAAAACTGCTTTTATTCTAGCCTAAATAAAACAAATAAAACTTTCTCCAGAGGAAAAAATATTATAGGAATTACTGTCAAAAATTCCTTGCTCCGTTAAACATCATTTGGGAAATATTTGACAAAGAATTAAAATAATTTTAACATTAGCTGTATTTCATCTCTCTTTGTTCTACCCTATCACGATTCATCAACTTTTATCTTCCCATCTCTTTGTTCTTCTAAAAAAAACCACAATATCTTGTTTGTCGCTAGGCCAGAGGTTAAAGCAAGGTCAAGAAATGCTTTCAGAAGCCACCGATGACCAGCATTACCAAACTCCCTCTCTCTCTCACACACACATACAGACACACAAAACAATCCGGCCCCTTCTCCATCAGCAAACAGCACTCAACTAGAACTCTCATCTCTTTTCTTCCTTCTTTTAGCACAAAACAAAACAGACCTCAAGAGGGAGAGAAACAGAAAGAGGCGCAGAGAAACGGGACATTGGGGAAAGCCTGAAGCACACTTAACCTCTATTACCAGCCGGTGTATGCGGTCCAGCGGTGTATAGCGTACAGTGGTAAAGCCGAGGGCGATGCAGAGAAACGGGCGTTCGGAGACAACATGACCACTCCGCACACACACACACACAAACACATCTCGCCTTAATGGAGAGCCCGATGGCAATGGCACGGGCAACATACTTCACTCATTTGGCCATATCATCTTATCTTATCTAGCGGAGTTCCCACGAGGCTCCGAGTCAGAAAAGCGTCAAGAAAGGGAGAAATAAATAATAACAGCAGCAAAGACGGAGAGAGAAAAAACCTCATCTTTATCTCCCTGCACATATTTCTCCGAGATCAAAGGCTCCCCAGATGCAAGCCGACTGTTTTCTTACATATTTTCCTTTCTTGTTGCGAGCTAACTCAATAACTCAGAGAGAAATGTAGAGGAGGAAAAAAAAAGAGGTTTCATTAATATTCATTTCATTCAATCTCCGTGACTATAAGGAAATCCACCATATGGTAGATTCGGCGATGATGGTTTCTTCCCTATTGTGAGAAAACTTGTGTTTAGGGAATGTGTTAAAAGATTATTATTTTTTAAGAGTCGGAAGAGTCATCAGAAAAGGCACGTTCCTGATGTGAAAGGAGATACGGGGAGCGAGCGGACAAGGCGAGGATGGCTTTATAGAGTGTTTTTATGAAAGAGAATTGAATTTTTATCTCAACTTCTTCATATTAAGATCTTAACACAACTAATTCCGCCGGTTTTCATACTGAAATGTACGAGGTGTCAGGGTAAAGACCTCTGGATGTTCAGAGTTTCGAGAGAAATATAAATATGAGCTTCATATAGATTATGTGTGGGAATTTGTATGCTGAGGGTGAGATGTCACAGCAAAGGCCTTCAAAAGCATTTGTGAGAAGCTAGATTTCTACACTGGTGGAGAAACATTGATATTCATTTAGGAATTATCCATTTATTATTCTATAATTAATATTCTATATCAGGGGTGTCCAAACTCGGTCCTTGAGGGCCAGTGACCTGCTGAGTTTAGCTCCAACTTGCTTCAACACACCTGCCAGGAAGTTTCTAGCACATCTAGTACACTTGCAGAAATAAATGTACGACAGCTGTCACTGTGGTGGCACAATTGTACTTAAAGGGTCCATATTGGTACCTCAAATTACATATTAGTACCTAAAAATTTTAAGAGGAACACTTTTGTACATTTTAGGTACTAATATGTACCCTTGAGGTATTAATATGGACTTTTTAGGTACAAATTTGTACCTTTTGAAATGGTACCACCCCAGTGACAGCTCGCGTACCTTTAATTCTGAGAGTGTAGAAGCTTTATTAGTTGGTTCAGGTGTTTGATTAGGGTTGGAACTAAACTCTTCGGTACACCGGCCCACCAGGAGTGAGTTTGGGCACCCCTGTTCTATATATTATCCATTTATCATTCATTCATTCATTCATTCATTTTCCTTGGGCTTAAAGCTGATTTATACTTCTGCGTGCAAGTTCTGTGATTGGTCGGTTTGGTAGTGCTGATGAGTGTGGGCAGGGGTGAGAGCTGTGTGAACTTGTTGGAGCAAGTGTTTACAAGTGTCGAGTCCCGTGAAGAACCTACAGATGGAAACTGTTGTTCTGTGTTTACCTTATGATTAAAGTTGTTGCATGTTGTTGCAAAAGTCTCCATCTGAAGCTCCTTCATGCGACTCAACACTTGTAAACACTCACTCCATCAAGCTTGCGGCTCTCAACACCGACCAAGCCAACCAATCACAGAGCTTGCACTACGTGTTGTTGCGACTTGTAGTTAAATTTTTTGAAAGGTGCGAATCAGCGCTGGCGTTGGCGTCAGCATCTGCGTTAGCCACGGTGAGGGGTCTGCGACCACACGAAGGCTGCGCCGGAGCATTCGTGCGCTTGACCCAGAGGTATAAATCAGCCTTTAGTTCCTTATTTATTAGGGGTCGCCACAGAGGAATGAACCACCAACTATTCCGGCATATGTTTTAGCACATATGGGCACATGCCCTTTCAGCTGCAAACCAGTACTGGAAAACACCCATACGCTCGTGCATTCACACACACTCATACACTATGGTCAATTTAGTTAATCCAATTAGCCTATGGCGCATGTCTTTGGGCTGTGGGGGAAACTGGAGCACCCACACGAACACAGGGACAACATGCAAACTCCACACAGAAATGTAAACTGGCCCAATCGGGACTTGAACCAGTGACCTTCTTCCTGTGAGGCGACGATGCTAACCACTGAGCCACCGTGCCACTCATTGTTACAATTATCTAAGCTAAAATTTTAAAAAATGAACCCCAAGTCATCAAATAAGTTGCTAATTAAACTGCAGTGTAACTCATGCTATATCTGAGACAGTAAATAAAGAGCTAGATCTACCAAAATAAAAGAAAATTTGCAGTTAATTTACAAACCCTCAGATAAACTTTTGAATATTTTTCAAAAAGCATAAAATTTAATGAAACAGTTTTGAATAAACGCACTAATTATAACAAGATATCTCTTATAATCGCACTTTGTGTGTTAATTCTGTAAAAAAAAAAACCTGCTAATGAACAGTTTCCGTATTTTGTGTTTTCCGTTTATTTACGGTTGTGAATTGCATTATGGGATCTTGATCTCTGCTCAGTCGACATTTGTTGTTGAAAATTCGACTCTACAGTTTAGTGACTTTAATTGACATTTTAGTAGTTTGAAATCATATAATGTATATAAAAAATAATATATGGAAAAACAAGACAGAATAAAATAACAGAAAATGTACTGGCAGTTTATGACAAAGCTTTTGTACCATAAAATACAACACCAGCCCAGGCAACATATCACTTTAAACTATTAAAAATTGTAATGACGACTTTTTTGAACTCTTTAAGATTAGAAGTTGTTGGAAGACACATCAAACTCCCATAATGCCATTCAAAAGCATAAATAAATAGAGAAATACATGAATATGTAGACAAAATACAGAAAACTGCTAATTTATGGATATTTTTACAGTGTACTAACACCATGAAATACCATGAATAAACGTTTAACTTTGTGTGTAATCATAGTCAACAAACCAGCTTGCCAATATTGTCACGTAACATTACATTTACCTCATGTCTTTTAGTCTCCAAAGCGTCCTAGTTCACTGGAGAAAGGAGCTCCAGGGAAGAGAACTGCTGTAAATATTTGCACTTGTGATCAATAATTGATCCGAAAAGTTGCTTTAAGCTGGCCGCCCTCCCTCGCTGAAGGGCCAAGACTGTCCGAGACCGGAGCAGCCACCAGAAAACAAGAGGCTAACCATCTGCTACGCTAAAACTAGCCTCACCCTGCACGTTTACCATTCACTACACAGCAAACATTCACTCGGAATGGACAACATCACAAATGGACATCCCACTCAGCACTCCGCTGAGTGCTAGCGGCCCTATTAGCGTCATTAGCCGCTAATATAACCTACGTTACTTGGAGATGATGGACGCCGAACACCAAGCTTACTGCTCCTAAGAGTAAACATTCAAGGCCCATTAACCACTGATCAGACTGCATTAAGAGAAGGAGGTTCGTGAACGCAAACGCAAGACGTTTTTTCGAGTCATTTTATCCAAACGCTCAGCCCCCGAGGACCGTTCCTAAACACATTTAAAGGAAAAGGAGGAAGAGGGACGTAATCTCTTAATTGTCTTCTTTGATGTGCAGTGGTCTAAAAGCTATCCGGAGAGTGTTTTCTGCTAAATGGCAATTGAAATGCAGAAGTGTTTCTCTTGTGATGCTTGAAGAGCCATTGCCTTTCTTTTTTTTTTTTTGTTTGTGACAAAGTTAAAAGGACTTGGCTGCGCACACAGAGCCGAAGCAAGTCATAAACAGCGCACTGATATTAATAGCAGCTAATTATATATTTAATGTGCAGTCAGGCGCATGAGCAGTGCTTCAGCCTCTGCGAACACTAACCAGCATTCTGGACGCGGTGGAACAGTCACGATGACACTTCACAGAGACGCTGGCTTGATTTGTGTGTGTTTTCTCATCTGGAAGGTTCGCTAAAACTTCTCCTGCTGGATGTTGGAGACACTTTTAGCAGTTTTTGGGAGTTGGGATAATGTTTAGACGGCTGATTTTTGTACACAAATATGATGAATGAGTGAATGAATTAATGGAAAAAATGAACAGAAAACGAATGAAGGAACAAACGAATGAACAAACAATGGAACAAATGAACAAACAAACAAATAAACAAACGAGTGAATGAATGAACGAACAAAGGAATAACCGAAGAAACAATTGAAGGAACAAACGAATGAATGAATGAATGAATGAATGAATGAATGAATGAAATAAAAGAACCAACAAAGAAATTAATGAAGGAGCAAATGAATTAATGAATGAATAAAGAAACGAGTGAAGAACAAAATGAAAGAACAAACAAATAAATGAAAGAACAAACAAGAAAACAGACAGTGAATGAATGAATAAATTAATAAATAAATAAATGAATGAATAAAAGAACAAAAGATCAAACAAAGAACTGAAGGAAAGAACAAATGAATGAATGAATGAATGAAGAAACAATTGAAGGAACAAACGAATGAATGAATATAAGAACAAAGGAACGAGTGAAGAAATAAATGAAAGAACAAACAAATAAACAAACGACGGAACAAACGAAGAAACAAACAAACGAATGAACGAATAAATGAATGAATGAACAAAACAAATAAGGATCGAACGAAGAAACAAATAAAAGAACAAATGAATGAATAAGCGAAAGAACGATTGAAGGAATGAATGAATAAATGAATGAAAGAAAGAACAAAGGGTCGAAAGAAAAAATGACTAAATGAACAAAAGAATGAATGAATGAATGAATGAATGAATGAATGAATGGATGAATGAAATAACAAAGGAATGAACAAAGAAATTAATGAAAAAAAACAAGTCTCCACACTGATCCCGTGGGCCAGCCTGATCCCCATCTGAAAAAGCATAGACAGAGGACTTGTTGCCTCTGTGGCCAGTGTGGCAGTGACTACAGAATAACGATCTACAACAATACATGTAGAGGGAGCTCTGGTTACAACCAAGCGCTATAATTTATAGCAAGAAATGACATCAAAAGTGGGAAACGCGTGGTCAAAAACGTACATTTACACCACCGAGCGCAGCTTTCAGATGCCATATTTATCCTTTAGCTTAGCTGTCAAGACTGAAACACACAAGATTGTAGGATATCAAAGGAAGCACTGCATCCTTACTGTCTTCAACAATTCAAAGGTGTCTCGGGAGACAGAAAGTGAAGCTAGATTAGGATACGGACATGCCTTGATGCCTTCAGACCTTGAAATGCATTCTTCGAATACTGGTTTCAGACACAGTTGTGCCTTTTTTCCTCATAACTGTGACTTTATTTACACTACCACAGTATGTACATTGGGTTATATCAACCACTAATTAGGGTGACTATTTTAAATTCTAATTTTAAATGTAAAAAATTACACAGGAGGTAGGATTTGTCCATAATATCCACATATTTGAGTTAAAATAACAGTATTTTTAGCATGCAATGCAGTAAAATACAATTAAAAAGTACAATTATTTAAAAAAATCTTTATTAAATTGCAATTTATTCCTAAAATGACTAAGACAGGGCTACACAGTGGCTCAGTGGTTAGCACAGCACGAAGGTCGCTAGTTCAAGTCCTGGCTGGGCCAGTTAAAATTTCTGTGTATAGTTTGTATGTTCTCCATGTGTTGGCGTGGGTTTCCTCCGAGTGCTTCGGTTTCCCCCACAGTCTAAAGATATGCGCTATTCATTTATTTTCATGTCAGGTTAGTCCCTTTATTAATCTGGAATCGCCACAAATGAAGGAACAAACAAATAAACAAACGAATAAACAAACGAATAAATGAATGAACGAACAAAGAAATGAATGAATGAATTAATTAATAAAGGAATGAGTGAAGAAATAAATGAAGGAACAAACAAATAAACAAACGAAGAAATAAACGAATGAATGAATGAATGAACAAAGGAACGAATGAAGGAATGAACGGATGAATGAATAAATGAATGAAAGAAAGAACAAAGGAACAAAGAAAAAATGACTAAATGAACAAAGGAATGAATGAATGAATGGATGGATTAATGAATGAATGAAATAACAAAGGATTGAATGAAGAACTGAATGAAAGAATATATGAATGAATGAACGAAGAAACAATTGAAGGAACAAACGAATGAATGAATGAAATGAAGGAACAAAAAAATTAATGAATGAATGAATGATGGTTAGTGTGGTTAGCAATTGAAGGAATAAACGAATGAATAAAAGAAAGGAACGAACAAAGAAATGAATGAATGAATTAATAAAGGAACGAGTGAACAAATAAATGAAGGAACAAACAAATAAACAAACGAAGAAACAGACAAAAGAATGAATGAATGAATGAATGAATGAATGAACAAAGGAACGAATGAAGAAATGAACGGATGAATGAATAAATGAATGAAAGAAAGAACAAAGGAAC
>CAIGQQ010006515.1:2074763-2104600 GCA_903798035.1 Danio albolineatus | reverse complement strand
GAACGGATGAATGAATAAATGAATGAAAGAAAGAACAAAGGAACAAAAGAAAAAATGACTAAATGAACAAAAGAATGAATTAATGAATGGATGGATGAATGACTGAAATAACAAAGGATTGAATGAAGAACTGAATGAAAGAACACATGAATGAATGAACGAAGAAACAATTGAAGGAACAAACAGATGAATGAATGAAATAAAGGAACAAAAAATGAATGAATGAATGAATGAATGAATGAATGAATGATGGTTAGTGTGGTCGCTAGTTCAAGTCCTGGCTGGGCCAGTTAAAATTTCTGTGTAAAGTTTGCATGTTCTCCATTGGCGTGGGTTTCCTACGGGTGCTCCGGTTTCCCCCACAGTTCAAAGATATGCGCTATTCATTCATTTTTATGTCGGCTTAGTCCCTTTATTAATCTGGAATTACCACAGTGGAATGAACCGCCTGCTTTTCCAGCGCATTTTTTACGCAGCGGATGACCTTCCAGCCGCAACCCATCACTGGCAAACATTCATACACACTCATTCACACAAATACACTAGGGCCAATTTAGCTTACCCAATTCACCTATAGCTTATGTCTTTGGACTTGTGAGGGAAACACCTGGAGGAAACCCATAGCAACGCAGGGAGAACATGCAAAACTCTACACAGAAATGTCAATTGACCCAGCCGAGGCTCGAACCAGCGACCTTCTTGCTGTCAGGCAATTGTGCTACCCACTGCGCCACCGTGAGTAAACAAAACTGCCTTAAATGTATGAGTGTGTGTGTAAATTAGTGTGTATTGGTGTTTCCCAATACCGGGTTGCAGCTGAAATGGCATCTGCTGTGTAAAACATATGCTGGAATAGTTGGTGGTTCATTCTGCTGTGGCAACCACTGAAATAGAGATTAACCATAGGAAAATGAATGAATGAATGAATGAATGACTAAGACACAGTCTTCACACTTGTCTCATACGCTGATCTGCAGCTCAAGAACAGTTTCTTGTTATCCATGCTGCTTAAAACTTAAATGAGTTTTTCTGGATAGCCTGAAACTTTCCCCCCAGAAATTCTTTGAAGAATAGAAAGTGAAAACAACAACAACAACAGCATTCATCCGAAGCAGAAATCTTTTTTCCTTTGCTGTCATTTTTGATCAATATAATGCATTTTGTTGAATAATAATAAAATAAAAATGTTCTTACCGGCTGCAAACTTTCAAAGGCCAGTGTGTTATCAAGACTTTTTATTTATCAAAATTGCGAATTGATTTCTTCTCTGACTTCTTTCTCGAAATTTTGACTTTATTTGTCACAAGAGTGACTATTTTGGACAGCTTTATCATTCTTCAAGCATTCTTCATAATGCGTAATCTTTATTTTCAATCAATATTTCACTCTTTATGTTCAAGACTGGGCGCCACGGTGGCGTAGTGAGTAGCACGTTCGCCTCACAGCAAGAAGGTCGCTGGTTCGAGCCCCAGTTGGGTCAGCTGGCATTTCTGTATGGATTTGCATGTTCTCCCTGTGGTTGCGTGGGTTTCCTCCGGGTGCTCCGGCTTCCCCCACAAGTCCAAAGACATGTGGTATAGGTGAATTGGGTAAGCTAAATTGTCCGTAGTGTATGAGTGTGAATGAGTGTGTATGGATGTTTCCCAGAGATGGGTTGCGGCTGGAAGGGCATCCACTGTGTAAAACATGTGCTGGATAAGTTGGCGGTTCATTCCGCTGTGGCGACCCCGGATTAATAAAGGGACTAAGCCGATAAGAAAATGAATGAATGAACGTTCAAGACTGGTCTGAAGATGCTACCCTGTGTTTAAAAGGATGTATAGAATGTACAGATTGGACTGTTTTCATGGACTCTGGGTAATGAAATAACAAGTAGTTTGCAGTTATGTGACGTTTTGTGAGGACATGATTATTACTCTAAAATCCTTTAGGAAATTTCCAAATAGCAAGCCATGGGATACAAAATCACTTCAAACTCCCATGTCACAACGTAACAGGGCCTTTAAAGAGGGAGATATTGTTGAGTGTCAGACTAAAAAAAGAAGTTAAGCGGGAAATTAAAAGGGCTAAAGCAGTATATAAGGGAAAACTGGAAGCAAAATTGAAAATGGGAAATGTGGGTTCTGCCTGGGATGGCATGCATTTAATTACAGGACAGGATAGTAGGAAAACAAATCAAATTAGTTCAAATGGATTTACGTCAGACACAGTTTTGCCACAAAATTTTAATATTTTTTATTTAAGATTTGATAGTTAATGATTTAAACAGGAAATAGGGAGAATGACAACACTATAAACAGCATTAAAATGACCACATACAATACATTCCCACCAAATCCAGTGATAAACACCCATGAAAATGCAAATCCGATCCCACACACTTCCATAGCTCCAAAATATACACTCCAGTCAAAGCAGGACGTCACTTCATTAGCATATTAAACAAGCTGAATTTTAATATTTTTTATTTAAGATTCGAAAGTTATGAATTAAACAGGAAACAGAGAGAATGACAACACTATAAAACAGCACTAATATGACCACATACTGTACATTCCCACCAAATCCAGTGATAAACACCCAGGTAAACACACAACCGATCCTGCACACCTCTATAGCTCCAAAATATACACTCCAGTCACAGCAGGACGTCACTTCATTAGCATATTAAACAAGCTGAATTTTTATATTTTTTTATTTAGGATTTGCTAGTAATGATTTAAACAGGAAACGGAGAGGATGACAACACTATAAAACAGCATTAATATGACCATATACTATGCATTCACGCCAAAAACACAGATAAACACGCATGAAAACACACAACCGATCCTGCACACGTCTATAGGTTCGAAATATACACTCCAAGTAGAATGATCAGTCCTGTGATTCCTGTCCAATGAAATCCCACATAGAAAGTAAGTCGCAGCATACTGAACAACCTCAAGACATGGGCGCTTTATAAATGCAACAAACCTTTTGGAAACAATAAAAATGTCCAAGAAGATGTCCGAAATCTTTACAGGCAATGATCCAGAGACTGTTTATAGACTGCATGTCACTGAAATGATGGATGACGACTGTATGATGACTGAAATCACCAAACAGCCTTAAACAATCACTAAATGGAACAAATGAAGAACGGAAGGAAAGGCCAAATAAAAGGAAGGACCGAACAAGGAATGGAAGGAAGGATCGAAGAACCAAATAAATTAAGGAAGGCTTCAAGGAAGGACTGAGCAAACTAAGGAAGGAAAGGAAGGAAGGAACGAATGAACAAAAGGACCTAATGAAGGAAGGAACAAAAATATAAAAGAAAGAACAAGGGAACAAATGAAGTGAGGAAAGAAGGAAGGACCAAACGAATGAAGGAAGGATTCAAGGAAGGACTGAACAAACTAAGGAAGGAACGAACGAACGAACAAAGGACCTTATGAAGGAAGGAACGAAAATATGGAAGAAAGAATGAGCGAACAAATGAAGTGAGGAAAGAAGGAAGGACCAAACGAATGAAGGAAGAATTCAAGTAAGGACTGAACAAACTAAGGAAGGAAGGAAGGAACGAACAAATGAATGAATGAATGAATAAACAAAAGGACCGAATGTAGGAAGGAACAAAAATATAAACGAACGCATGAGTGAACGAAGGAAGAAGGGAACAAACGAATGAATGAAGGAAGGCGAGAACAAAGAAATAATTGAAGGAAGGTTGGAAGGAATGAACGAAAATAGGAAGAATACACCACATGTTGTTTGTGCAGGGATGTGTAAACGTAACATTCTGTAAACGCATCAACTTTTCTACAGTGTAATACTCACTACTCTTGAGTACTTTTAAAAGGTCTACTTTTTACTCATACTTTGAGTAATACTTACTACAGGTACTTTTACTCTACTTGCACTACATTTTTGGGAAAGTAATGGTACTTTTACTTGAGTATGATTTTTCAATACTCTTTCCACCACTGATTCCCACCAAATCCAGTGATAAACACCCATGAAAACACACAACCGATCCTAAGCACCTCCATAGCGCCAAAATATACACTCCAGTCACAGCAGGATGTCGCTTCATTAGCATATTAAACAAGCTGACGCCTCATTAATGTAAATTCGGTCACGGTCACCTTGAGTTAGTGATAAGGTGAGGCACTGGAAGGTAACTCAGTCGGTGTGTGTTTGTGTGTGTATAACTTTCCCCCAGGCTGCCCTCTCTCTGTCTGCCAACTCCACTGTACTGAAGTTTCTTTCCTCAGACCGCATTTCAAAAAACATGAGCTGTGAAGTGACGCTTCTAATGGAAGAGGTTTTTAAAAAAGCAAAGCTTTGAAGGGTGAAAACACACACTCGCGCGCACACACACTTTTGTACACTGACACCTTGACGGGTTGGCACAAGCTTGACATACCTAAGTCTGATTCGGAGGCGTGTCAGATCTGGTTACTATGGATACCAAGAGAGCCCACGGTGCAGTAATAAACGAACATACACACACACACACCTTTCTTCCCACATCCTTTCTTCTCAGTCTCACTCACATAAAGGCTTCTCTCCATTGCAGGTCGCTATGCTAACACACACACACACACACATATATATTTGCCGGCGGCTCGCCACTGCTGAGGTACCACCTGTATTTCAGGCACGCAATCTTCGCCACTACACTCTTGAAGCGAAAATCGATGCAGATCCGCCTCAAAGTGCTCTGGAAAACTCTGCCCTATTAAAAACAAGCTGACAACCTGTCAGCCATTTCCACTCCCGGTGCACTTAAACACTACCAGTACAAAAAAAAAAACAATTATTTTTTTTCAAACCATAGTTTTCTTTTCAGCTCTTTTGTAGGAGCGTTTCTGCTTTTTACCTGGAGATTTTACTCGGATAATTCCACAGAGCAGCGCAGTGGGCGAGCGAAGTGTGTTTGCGAGGGACTCAGCACACACGAAACCACAGCATTGTAAACAACGCACGTGTGTGTCGTTTGAAAGCGTACATGCTGCGGTCATTATACGGACGCATTAACATGCAGGCAGGAACTGGACGGATGATGATCCTGGTGTTCGGAATGAGAGAGAAGTTGACTTCCCTCAAACTCAAACACCAAGTCAGTCAGTACAGAACAAACACAATTATCCATAAACACACAGCAAATGAAGGCCTGAATGAACTGCAAACAGCCTGATAATCTTGTGTTCTATAATAAGATGTGCATGAATCCCACATAGCAGGAAAAACAAGACATTTGAATGTATATGTTCTAGTTGTAATGTGGGATTTCATATATAGTGGGGGAAATAAGTATTGAACATGTCACCATTTTTCGCAGAAAACATGTTTCTAAAGGTGCTGCTTTTTTGTTGAATTTTAACCGGATGTTGATAACAAGCAAATTAGATTAGATTCAACTTTTTTGTCATTACACATGTACAAGTACAAGGCAACGAAATGCTGCTATTGCACTCCTGGTTAGACCTGAACTGCAAGTGCAGGATATAGGTATAAATTATAAAGTGCAGTTATAGAAAAACTATGGTGATATTTACAGATGGATGTACTTTGAACATTATACACAGGTTGTATTAGCTATGAACAGAGATTTACAATAGATCAGGGGTCATCAACTTAATTTGTCAGAGGGCCAGAGTTTTACCAGACAGTCTCCTTAGGGGCCGGACCCCCAATAAGAAAATCAAATAAAAATTTTATTTTGGCTTAACAATATGTTTAATGTTTATACTTTTTTACATTTCATTGCAAAACTGAAGGTATTTGATTCAGGCTCCCATCACCTATACCACAGTCAACCACTAGGAGTGATGGATATTTGCCTCAACTCAATTAGGCTAAGTCAACAAGGGGAAATGTAACTTCAGCCATTGATTAAGCACTGTGAGTAGCCCGTTTCAGCGTTGTGATTTGAATTCAAGCCCACTTATCGTTTCATTTGATGTGCGAACATTATTTGTGACCTGTTTTGTTCTGGTACCAGGTTATTTATTTACCATGCTATTTTAAGTCGTGCAAGATTGTTTTTCCTCCTTTTTTTAGTCCTGAGGCAGACATCCCAATTCTCCCGGAAGTTCCGTGAGTTTCCCGCAAATGCCTAGAGATTCCCGGATGCCAAACAAATGATAATCTCCCGGAAATCGCACGTCTCCCTCCCGCTCCTCAAATACGTCGCGCACCCCTCTCCACCGCATCCCTCCTTGCTCTTCACACAAATCTCGCGCACTCTTCCTACACCCCACACGGTCTTCACTTACGCTAAAACCTGTTTGAAACAATTAATGCTTAAGGCCGCATAGTCTGTCTGAGTCTGTATTCATTTAGGAGTGTCGCCTAAATATAGTCATAAACGGTGGTTATTCTGACAAGAGACTCAGTTGTTGTTATTTTTAGTTGCTTTAATAGTGTGGACCACTATTTTCTTTTTGATCCTCACAATTTTGGAATCCAGTCGCGGGCTGGATTTGGCCAGTTGATGATCAGTGCAATAGATGATTATATGTACAGGTTGCTATTAATAATCAGTAGTGTGCAGATAGATACATATAATTACGAATGTACATGTACAGTGGATGTGTACATAATTACAAATGTACATGTAGGTGGGTATGTACAGTTCAAATGAATGAATCAGTGCAATGTAGTGCAATGAATATAAGCAATTTTTAAATGTGGATATGTTAAACAGTGCAGTGATTATGAGGAGTATAGGTTATGAGGAGAGTAGGGGGTGCATTAGGGGTCAAAAGAGTCAGTTCAAAAGGGAGACAGCTCTGGGGAAAAAGCTGTTCCTCAGTTCCATATATGAAAAAAAACCACAAATCTAATTAGTTTACAAATTAAGTTATATGTAATAAAATAAAATGGCCCAGGAAAAAGTAATAAACACATGAAGAAAGGGAGGTATAAAAAGGCAGGGAAGGCCCAGACAGCAGTTGAAATAACTTAATCATTCAGCAACTCTCTGCCCTTCGTCATTGTAAATGAATATTAGCTGCTTCAGTCCAACATCTACATTATCAGGATGATGAAGATGAAACCAGGGTGGACATTTCAGCAAGACAATGATCCGAAACACAGCCAAGGACACTCTCAAATGCTTTCAGAGAAAGAAAATCAAGCTGTGTAATGGCCCAGCCAATCACCTGACTTGAATCCAATAGAGAATACAAAACAAAGATCACATTTGATAGACGAGACCCACAGAACCATCAAGATTTTCACACTCTGTTGAAGTGTGTGAAAAAAACACACCCGAGCAATGCATGTGACTTCATTCTCCATTTCATTCTCTATATAAAATGGCGCCTTTAAGCTGCAAAAAACATATTAAATATCATTTTATTATTATATTTTCTCAAAGAAATCGAACATTTCAACCATTTTAAAATGCCTTGTGAGGTTAAGTGCACACACAAGGGCTTTTAAAAGCCAAAACTACTGTAGCTATAATTTTTAAAAACCTTTGTTTTGCACAGTGAATCTGTGTTTCAAGATGAAAAGACTTCCTTGTCGGTACGTCAAGATGCATTAGCGTTTGCGCTGGAAATGCGACATGGTCACACGCGTGTTTGACCATTATTGAATGTTCTTTGATTGATGGGATCACAAAACGTTTTCGACCCCCGGTTACACCTGTATTTAGATGCTGTCACCTCCTGATCAGATCACCCACGACAAGCATTAATACCCAGTGATTCGGAGCACATGCACTTACTATAGGCCACAGCTGTGATGAAAAACGCTATTATAGCTTCAGTACCAAACGGTCCACTATTGTCATCCATAATTAATTCATCAAGGTTACAGGATTAATAATTAAGTCATATAAAATCAATTCAGCGAGCGTTCTTGAATGAACACGGACAAAAGCACGTGTCGAGCTTGATTTGAGGGATGTAAAATTCCACTTCATCAATGGAAGTTTCTCATTTGAAAGAATTTTCCCTGCAGAAATGAAGTCCCACCTCCAACCCTGCGGTTAGAGAGGAATTTACTCTGTATGTGGTGGGTGCACTTCTGTTACATAGCATATAAAACGCGCGCGCACACATCTGATAGACGCTGAAGCAATGCCCTGAGGGAACGACATGTTTCACCATGCTAATGCTAAACACTGCCACAGAGGAACCGAGCCACTGAGAGAATACACTGTCTGACAGCCGTAAAGCCCCATCAAATGCATTTCACACACATGGACGATACATGTCACATGCATAATGCAGTCAAATCCCAGCGCACACAATGAACACACACACACTGCATTCCTGCCCAAGTATGAATGGAACGTTCATATGAGATCATTTCTCAAACATGATACTAGACATGGAAATTATCCTATTGATTATAGGAAGTCACTGACTATCAGTGCAGTACACATATTAAAATCCATTTAATTAGCAAAAACAAAGGTTAGTCTCTCCAGTAAGAGAATTGTTATAATATAAATGATTAAACTAGAACTTTAACCCCGGTGCACTGTTCAAATTTACAACCTTTTTGAAATGTTAGGGATGAAAACATCCACTGAGTTAATTAAATGCTGTAAAATTGCATCAGACAAATATTTTTTCCTTTTTTTTAATTGCATAAATCTGTTAATCAACCTCAGTCTTGATCAAAACGAGTAAATGTTTTTAAAAATGACAGGATTTGAACTCTTTAATTGCCAAGTTCACAAATTATGTCACTGATTTGACGAAAACATACAATTTCGTATTTTCAATATAAAAAAGTAATTGTGGACTGGATTTTTAAAAAACCTTAAATTACAGTCTTAATCACATTTGAATGGTTAGTAACAACACTGGCTTTGACGCATTGTTAGTTTCCCTTTTTCTCCCTAATATATTGTTGGTGACTGTTTTTGCCCTATTGACTTCTATTAAAACCATATTTGATGGTGCATAAACACACAGTCTTTGTTTTTGTTTACTCCATGTAGTTCTGAAAGCTGAGATACATATTTAGATTTTTCTCAGACACAACAAGGTAAGTGCGAAAAGGTCACTCTCACACACACTTTAATTTGCTGTTATGCTCCATATCAAATTCAGAAACTAAGTTTTTTTTTTTTTGCACAGGCCTATCTAAAGGGTCAATGGTGCCAACTGATGATCAACAGTAAAAATGACAAGTTTTACAAATTTTACTCTTCTCAACAGGGAAAACCACAAACAATTCTAAATGCATGATTATATGGTGTCATGGTTTTGCAATAAAATGTGGTTTTAATGGAAGCCAATGGAGCAAAAACAGCCACCAACAGTAAATTAGGGAGAAAAAATGAAAATCAATCAAAAACAATGCATCGAAGGCAATGTTGTTTCACATGTCTAAGACTTGTTTTGACTTTGTTTTGCACTAAATCACTGACATCATTTAGGAATTTGGCAATTAAAAAGTTAAAATCCTACATTTCAAGAAATCCAACAGTTTTGATCAGGACTTGATTAACTTGAGGACTTGAGGTTGAGTAACAGATTTAAAAAAAAATTGACTGCATTTTACAGCAGTTAAATTCATGTCAAAGCATAGTAATTTTGCGCAGAGTGTCCCACGTTTTCCCAAAATATGTATCAAAATAAGATCTGTCACCAAAAATCATTCTGCTAGCTGACGCACAGAGAAAGTTGTGGCCAAATTAAGACTCAAAATCACCCCAGAGTGGATGAAAACATCCCCAACAGTAAATAAGGGTTAAAGAGACATAGTTCACCCAAAAAATTACAATTCGGTCCTCATTTATTAGTTTCTGTTATTCTGTTGATCAAAAAAGATGTTTTGAAGAATGTGGGTAATTACTGCTGTTGAAAAAATAATATGTGAATGTTAGCGTGGGTTTGATTACCCACATTCTTCAAAATTAAAGCCTCAAAACAAGATTTGCTCTCCGAAACCAGTAGTCACCAGAGTGACATCCACGGATGGAGACACTGATGTAGTGACCAAACGTCCTCTTTTTCATGGACACGTCCTTTTTCTGAGACACAAAAATGGATTTCTACGATGTTGGGTGTAATTACTTACAAAGTAACTAGTTACTGCAATTAGATTACATTTTTTACAGAAAAAGTAGGGGATAACAGTTCTGAATCAATCAATTAAGAGAAGCAGAGTAATAAACCTATCAAGTAGATTGAACATGCTTGACTTGTGTTTTGAGAAATATATTGTTTATTATTCTTTAAAGTGTTACATTTCATAATAAATCTAAAATATCCTGTGTGGCTCAGATTTAAAGAATTAAAAAAAAATTCTATTGTCTATGCGGCGTTGAAATTTATGTGTAGTGAATTTATAAAGTGAATGATTTTTTGGTATTTAGTTAAGTAACAACTTATTGAGTAACTGAGTTACTTCTTAAATACTGTAATTAAAAATGTAATTTAAAAACTATTTGAATGGTGTAATCAGTAATTAATTACTTCTTTAACTTTCCAAATCTCTTAAATTGTCTTGTATTCGGCTTTTGCTTTCTACAATGATCATTAATTGTGTGCATTTTTTGCATTGCTTTTCTCTTAAGGGTCAGTTGGCAATTCTGTACGGAGTTTATTTGTTCTCCCCATGTCCAAATACATGCACTATAGGTGAATTGAATAAATTAAATTGTCCATTGTGTATGTGCGTGAATAAGTGTGTATGGATATTTCCCAGTACTGGGTTGCAGCTGGAAGGCCATCCCCTGTGTAAAACATATGCTGTATAAGTTAATGGTTTATTTCACTGATGAATAAAGGCACTAAGCCAAAGGAAAATAAATGTCAAAGGGATGGTTAACCTAAAAATAAAAATTCTGTCATGATTTCCTCCCTTGTTTCAAACCTTTATAAGTTCCTTTTTTTAAAACACAGAATAAGATATTTAGAAAAATGTTGGAAACATATTAACCAGTCACTTCCACAGTATTGGTTACAGCTTAACAGCTTTCTTTAAAATATCTCCTTTTGTGTTCAACAGAATAAATAAACTCGTAAAGGTTTGGAACCACTTGAGGATAAGTGCTGAACAAACGTTTTCAGGTGAACTATACCTTTAACTAACATGCTTGCCAGCTCTTATGCATCTGGATAAAAAGCGAATTTACATCAAAAGTATACAGAAAAATATAAAGTGAAATGCTTGATTGCAGAAATTAGCTATTAAACAGTGTGAATGCAAAGCAATTCTTCCCTGCAGTCACCAACATCAGCCCTGACCATAAATAAACAGTCTATGGTCATCAGCATGAAAAATTGCTTGTATTGACACATACCAGTTATTGGTCGAGGCAAATATAATTAAAAATATCTTCTTTAGTAAGTAAATGATGACAGGATTTTCATTTCTATTTGAACTATCCTTTTTTGAAGCCATTCAAATGGTAAAAGTAATATGAAATATAAAAGAGTGTGAGTTTTCCTGTATAGAACTGCAAATATGATTGCATGCCAAGGTTAGATTCCCTGACAATAGCAAGAAATAAAATGTAAATGGGTCTTATAAAAGCAAAGTCACTGGTCATACGGCAAATATAAATGTCAGTTCTTATTAAACTGTTTTATTTTGTTGGGATATTGGCAGAACATATTGCATTTGTTTATGAAAATCCAAATAAAATGGTGCCAAATCCTCACATCCACTGGATATACCTTTAATCATGAATTATTAAAATTAATGTAATAGTTTGATGCACAGAGTGTGCTTTTACTCTGAGAGCTTAAGCTTACATTTGCATCTGATGAGTGATCTATATTTGTTCCTACTGAGTGTGAAAACTCTGCCAACCAGACCTTGTATGCCTATACATGTATAGCAAGAGCACACAATCTCACACACACGCACGCACGCACGTACACACACTGTTCATACTCCATCTGGAGATCTCAGCTGCTGAGAGAAAGAGAGAGTAAAAGAGAGAGAGAGAGAGAGAGAGAGAGAGAGAGAGAGAGAGAGAGAGATACTCTCCCCGTTTCTCTCCTTCTCTTGCCTCTTTCTACCATCTGCCACATTTTATCCTCCTCCTCTTGCCACCTATCCAATAACACACATTTTCTATAACAGTAAGGGCCTTTGCATTGACACTTGTTTTCATAGCGAGTCATGATGACATTTTAACATTTACACAAAGCATTATATAATACATATAATCACGCTACTGTTCAAAAATAAGAAATGCCTTACTTTCATCCATCAAGGGTACATTAAACTGAATAAAAGTGACAGCAAATTTATAATGTATGAAAGATTTTGATTTAAATATTGCAGTTTTTATTCATCAAAAAAAGCTTAGTGTTTTTTTTTTTCAACGATTATATGTGTTTGATCAGCAAATCAGCATATTATAATTATTTCTGAAGGATCATGTGACCCCAGAAACAGGAGTTGTGATGCTGACTATTCAGCTTTGCATCAAATTTGAAATACATTTAAATAGAACAAATACATGTTAGATAGATGGATAGAGAGATAGATGGATAGATGGACAGATAGGAGATGGAAGTATGGATGGATAAATAGAAAGATGGATGGATAGATAGATCAGCGGATGGGCAGATGGACGGATGGACAGATAGGTGGTTGGATGGACGGATGGGTGGATGAATGGAGGGACAGATAGACAGGAAGATAGACGGGCAGATGGATGTATGGGCAGATAGGTGCATGGAGGTATGGATGGATGATAAATAGATGGATAGATAGAACAACTGATGGGCAGATGGATGGATGGATGGGCAGATAGGTGAATGGAGGATGGATGGATAAATAAATGGATAGATAGATGGACAGGCAGATGGACGGATAGGCAGATAGGTGGATGGATAAATAGATGAATAGATAGATCAACAGATGGGTAGACGGACGGACAGATAGGTGAATGGATGGATGGATGGATGGATGGATGGATAAACAGATGGATAAATAGATGAATAGAAAGTAAGATCAACGAATGGGCAGATGGGCAGACAGGCATATAGGTGGATGGAGGATGGATGGATAAATAGATGGATAGATAGATGGATAGATAGACAGATGGACGGGCAGATGGACAGACAGTCAGATAGGTGGATGGAGGGATGGATGATGGATAAATAGATGGATAAATAGGTGGATGGAGGATGGATAGATAAATAGATAATTAGATTGATGGATAGATAGATGGACTGGCAGATGGGCAGACAGGAAGATAGGTGGATGTAGGGATGGATGATGGATAAATAGATGGATAGACAGATAGATGGATGGATGGGCAGATAGGTGGATGGAGGATGAATAAATAGATGCATAGATAAATGTATAGATAGTGGAATAGACTGACTGATGGATGGATGGATAAATAGATGGATAAATGGATAAATAGATGGATAGAAAGTCAGATCAAAGGATGGGTAGACGAGCAGATAGGTGGATGGAGAATGGATGGATAGATAAATAGATGGATAGATATATGGATAGATACAGTAGATGGACGGGCAGATGGACAGACAGGCAGATAGGCGGATGAAGGGATGGATGATGGATAAATAGATGGAGAGATAGACAGATAGATGGATGGGTGGCAGATGGACGGATGGGCAGATAGATGGATGGAGCATGGGTGGATGGATAAATAGAATGATAGATAGAGAGATATTTGAATAGACTGACTGATGGGCAGACGAATGAACGGACGGGCAGATAGGTGGATGGAGGATGGATGGATGAATAGATAGATAAAATGATACAGTAGATAGATGTATGGGCAGATGGGTGGATGGATGGATGGATTTTGATTGATGGATTGAACTAGCCTTTAGCTGACCTTTAGCAAAACTCCAAACAAGCACAAACCCATAAACAGCCACAGGGCTGAAAATACAACTATACAGTAGCAGCATTCACACTCAGCGCTTGAGCTGAAATGCTCTCTAAGACCTTTCCTCAACTTCTGATGTTCTCAAAGTTGTGTTTTTCAGCATGTGTTTATGCAACCCTTTGAGATGCCACCAGCGCAGCGAGTACAAAGCCTCGTCCACAGTAAATATGCTTCTTACTCTCTGAAATGGAAATGCACACCGGTCCTTTATCCAACCCACACAGAAGAAAAAGTCAACATTAAGGCTGTGTATTAACACACACACACGCGTGCGCACACACGCACACACACACATAGACACAACCAAACGAGCACAAATCTTCTGGCATCATGCCTTAAGACTAAGTGTGAGATTAAAGTGTTTGTTGTGCTCAGGAGCACAGGAAACACAGCATCTAATCTACACAAACACACACCTTCCTTCCTCAGCTGCCGGTACAGCAGTGTAATAATAGCTGGGAGACTAAAAGCATGTTAGCGATGCTACCAAAGCACGCACAATCACATCCAACACTTGTAATCCTGAGCCGAACACTGCACCGCCTTGAGACGCAATATCTAGTTTACCGTCATGACAAATATTAATCGCTGAGCTGATGAAATATTCATGTCTCTTATTAAATATGAAGGGAACATCCAAACGGTGAAGTAAACGAAAGACAAAGTGTGGCTTGATCAAGCAACAGCGTTTGATTAAAACAAATAAGCCAGGCTTGAGTAAACTGTAACCACTTACCTTAAAAAAATGCTGTAAATCAAGTGAATCTTTTTTTTTTTGAGTGTAATAAATCACACTTGTGTGACAAGTGTGTTGTTCGACAAGTGTGTTGTGCAACAATAGTATCCTAACCAATATAGTCATCACAAAATTGTCTTTTAGCTTCACTCTTTCTAAAAAAATCAGCATTAAATCATGGTTGTTTGTGAATCAATCCACAGAAAAATGACTGTAAGTGAACAAAGTCTGGACCTTTCCTAATGTATAGATCAGAAGGCATGGCAAGGCAAGTTTATTTATATAGCACATTTCATACACAGTAGCAATTCATAGTGCTTTACATAAACAGAAATCAAATTTTAAGTATAAGAAACTAAAAACAAATAATAAAAAACAGATAAAAAAACGATTAAAATGTGTTAAAACAAGTTATAAACTAATGAAAAAGAAAAGAAAGACATAACAGTGCGATCTGTCACACAGTGCTCATTCAGTAAAGGCACAGCTAAACAGATGTGTTTTCAGTCTTAATTTGAATGTGCCTAATGTTGGAGCACATCTGATGATTTCTGGAAGCTGATTCCAGCAGCGAGCGGCATAGTAGCTGAAAGCCCATTCACCCTGCTTTGACTGAACTCTTGGAATTTCTATATGATACTAATGATCTGAGTGATCTATTAGGTTTGTATTCAGTCAGCATATCTGTAATGTATTGAGGTCCTAGGCCATTTAGTGATTTATATACACGTAGTAATACTTTAAAATCTATTCTGAATGTAACTGGGAGCCAGTGTAAATATCTGAGGACAGATGTGGTGTGCTCTGATTTCCTGGTTCTGCCACTGCCACTGTCTGACTGTCTTTTTGTGAAGGCCAGTGAGAAGGCCGTTACAGTAATCCACCCTGCTGCTGATAAAAGCATTAACAAGTCTTCACTGGAAACAAAGCATCTAATTCTTGCAATGTTTTTGAGATGATAGTATGCTAATTTACTGACTGCTTTGACATGACTGTTGAAACTGAGATCTGACTCCAGAGTCACTCCAAGATTCTTGACCTTATTTTTTGTTGTATGACCCTTAGAGCCAAGGTACGCATTCACCTTGAGAACCTCATCTCTGTTCCCAAATGTAATGACTTCAGTTTTCTCTTCGTTTAACTAAGAAAGTTTTGGCACATCCAATTGTTAGTTTCATCAGTGCATTGGCAGAGGGTGTCAATGGGGCTGTAGTCATTAGGCAGTAAGGCTATGTAGATCTGAGTGTCATCAGCATAGCTGTGGTAGGAGATTTGGTTCTTTCTCATTATTTGGCTCAGAGGGAGCATAGAAAGGTTGAACAGGAGAGGTGCCAGAATTGAGCATTGTGGGACGCCACATGTCAGAAGGAACGCAATGCAATGTTTTTCCACAGCATAGCATTCTATTAGCACCAGTGTCGGGTAAGTTACTTTAAAAACGTTCTAGATTACAAATTACTGATGGAAAATTGTTATCTTACTTCATGTAAAAAGTAATCAGATTACTAACTACTTTACTTTGAAGTTACTTTTAAAACATTTGAAATACACCTATAATTTACAAAATAAACTGCGGCTCTTTCAGTAATTTAATATTCACTGTAAAACATTACAAATGGTTAAATCACAGCAGCTTGACATATTTAAAGTACTTAAAAAGTCCGTCCAAAACTGTCATCGTTCACTTCATTCAAACTGGATACCAGTGACCATTGACATCCATAGTATGAACAAGCACTGCAGTGTTTGGGTGTTCTGTGTTTGTCTGAGGTAATTAGTCTACCTAAATGTGGTTATTCCAAAGTATGAAGCTGATCGGTCAGTTCTTGTGACTCGTAGTTTTCGACCGGGATGTGCTTGGGAAATGCGAGCGCGCACAATATGCGATCCCAATACTGTATGTGCGTGCCACAAAAGACGCGACCCCATAACAGCTATGCTTCTCTTCACATTTAGAAGGTAGCTTCACTCTCAATCCCACACAAAAATTCAATTTAGCCTGTTTAGGTTGAGTTGGGACGCCGTGTTTTTGGGCGCTGGTGTCCTGCTTGGTGACGAGTAGTGTCGTTGGGTGCTTTCTGTTCTAGTGCTGAATAAGTTGCTGGTCGCGTTAAAAGCAGTCAAGAGTTCAGACTGCATTTCACAGCAATATGTTTGTTTTTACACTCAATGAAATCAAAGCAATGTCTGTATTTCCTCTTAAAAAAGCAGCCACTCTCGAAAGCAGCCAATTCAGCTTGCATTCTCAAGCTATTTAAAACCACATGCTTATTAACTGATGTTTCGGCGAAAAAGGTTATTTAAAAGAAGAATTTTTTTTAATTCCAAAAACTGTATTTGTAACGCAAGTAACGCATTTACACTGAGTTTAGTAACTGTAATCAAGTTACACAAATTTAAAATTCTTTACATTACTGCGTTCCTCAAAAATATAATTAGAATACAGTAACACGTTACTGTAGAACACGTTACACCCAAATCTGATTAGCACTTGTTAGCATACTAGCACTTAGTACAGAATCATTTTGCACATACCTGAATTTGTATCTTGTCACCTATAAAATGAATCAATTACTGCAGAACAAAACATGCAGTAAAGCTGAAGTGGGCGTCGCTCAACAGTGAAGGCGGAGTTTAGCCAGACTGTTACATCATAAAATAACCCATTTACAAGCTGTCGTTTTGGCAGAATGGCTTCAGTATAAGCTGATTTTAGACTATCAAGAAAGTTTTGAGTTCTGAAACTTGCAGAATGGATGGATGGATGGATGGATGGATGGACTGAGAATGAGTGGACGGACCGAGACAGACAGAGAGACAGACAGAAAGACTTAATTGCAGTTTAGCTGGCCTTTAGCAAAACTCTAGCCAAGCACAAATCCATAAAAAGCCACAGGGCTGCATTTGCATCTCGTTACCTAGTACAATGTGAATCAATTACCGCAGAGCAAAGCATGCAGTGATGTTGAAGTGGGCGTCGATCGACAGCAGAGGCGGAGTTTAGCCAGACTGTTACATCATGTTACATGTTACATCGTTTTAGAAGACTGGTTTCAATGTAAGCTGATTTTAGACTAGCGAGAAAGTTTTGAGTTCTGAAACTTGCAGGATGGATGGATGGATGGATGGATTGATGGATAGGTGGAAAAATGAATGAATAGATAGACAGAGACATACAAAATTAGCCTTTAGCTGACCTTTAGCAAAACTCTAGTCAAGCACAAATCCAAAAAAAAGCCACAGGGTTGCAGTGCATCTTGTTAACTAGTACATTGTGAATCAGTGGGCGGAGTTAATCATGCAGTGATGGTGAAATAAGCATTGATCATCTGTATAGGCGGAGTTTAGCCAGACTGTTACATCATAAATCAGCCCATTCACAAGCTGTCGTTTTGGTCGACTGTCTTTAATAGAAGCCGATTTTAGACTAGCGAGAAAGTTTTGAGTTCTGAAACTTGCAGGATGCTTTAATAATACAGTGACCTTTTCTATATCAAAAGATCAAGGTGATCTTAATTTCTCATTTCATAAGCCTTTCAAGAATTGAAACGGAAGGGTCATTTGTGGATGACAAAATAGCTTTTCTATAGAACCGCTCTCAAAAAAAAAAACATTTTGAAAGTGTGAGAGGGGGGAAAAATCAATCAATACATTATTGTTTCTGAAACAATGCACAGAAATTCATAATTGCAGAATTGTCATACTTCTGGATATTGAAAAGCCTACGCAGGATGAAACGCCGCTGATAGAGATACGAACATGAAAGAAAGTCATAAAGGTTTGGAACTGCAAGAGAACGAGTAAATCATGACAGAATAGTTCTTTAGAGGTGAAATATTTAGTTTCTAGAATGTGTGTGTGTGTGTGTGTGTGCGCATATGTGTATAGTTTCATGCTGTGACACTGAGGTCATGGGGAGACAGACAGTGGGTCTTGCAGATGGCAAGAAAAGCACCTCCTGAAGGCTTTTAGAGTGCACAAGAAACACAATCAAGCCTCATTATGCTCTTTTGTGTGTATTAAATTTGATATAAAAAATACCTTTATTTTGAAAGTAAAAGCTCAAAGATCATAGTGCAAAAGAAAATGTCTCCAAAAAGAAAGTGTTTATAAACAGCCTGGAATGATATGCCAGAATGGATTTGTTAACTGGTGTCAAATAATTGTTTTCCTAAATGATACCTGAACTGATACTTGAGACTAAAATGAATAAAGCGCAACAAAGCAGTGGCGGATGAACATTAAAATCAATAAGTGTTTAATGTTTTACATGCTGTGTAAAAAAAGTTGATTCAACTTAAAATTGTAATGGAACCTGCTGTAGAGCTTTAATTTGAGTTGACCCAACTAAAGTTAACTTAAGTTGAGTCAACTAAAAAAAAGCTCTGCAGCAAGTTCATGCATACATTTTCCTTCAGCTTTGACCCTTATTTATCAGTGGTCACCACAGCGTAATGAACCACCAACTATCCCAACATATGTTTTAAGCAGATACCAGCTACCAGATACACAGGGTACACAGATACCCTTCCAGCCACAATTCAGTATTGGGAAACATCCATACACTCTCACATTTACACACACACTCATACACTACGGCCAATTTACCTTTTCCAATTCACCTATACAGTTTGATTTTGGACTGTGGGGGATACCAAAGCAACCGGAGGAAATCCACATGAACACGGGGAGAACACACACTCCACAAAAGAAATGCCAATCGGCTCAGCCTGGACTCAAACCAGCAACCTTCTTTCTGTGAGGCGGTAGTGCTTGCCACTGAGCCACCGTGCCACCCTTTGCAGCAAGTTGCTTTACAATTTTAAGTACCTAAATACCAGTAGGTACTCTTGATATACTTAAAAACAAGCTTAAAATTGCAACAATTCTTAGGAAATTCAGATAGTTACAGATGTTTGTTTTCCAAACTTTCCAACAACCTGGGCTATCTGTATCATAGAAACAGACTGAAAATAAAAACGCTGTGGTTCAAAAATGCTCAGAGCTAAGCAATTTTAGAACAGTGCATCGCAAAAATGCTTAAGTAAACACATAGCCATAGAGTACACTGTTAATGATTACTGTTTATCCTAAAGTAAAGAAATACAGTAATGGAAATGGATATAGAGTTTGATAAATGGTGCTGTAAATGTAAATACAGTATTTTTGCTGTATTTGATTTACAGTAAGTTACAGGCAAACTGCTGTCAGTCGGTAACAGTAGATTTTACAGGAAATCGTTAACAGAGTGTGTATATCCTTACTGTAAGATGTTCAGTCATTTTCACAATGCGACTTTTAAATACAGTAACATACTGCAAAATATATTACAGTTCATATTACAGTTCTTATTACAGTTCATATTACAGTTAAACACTGTAATTTACAAAAATCGTCAACAGTGCATACAATTCTGTAAATACATATACAGTAAGATAAATGGTGCGGTAAATTTAAATACAGTACTTTTGCTGTAGTTGATATAGTAAGCTACTTATAGTAAGCTACTGGCAAACTGCTGCCAGCAAGTTACTGTAGATTCTACAGGAAACTGTTAACAGTGTCCGATCTCAGGAAGAGACTGGATTTTTGAACCATCCATTTCAAACACTATAAGTGAAAAAATGTTGATGCTGTAATGAAAATCATGACAAAATAAAATGTATTTTTGACCTTTGATGTATGTAAACTCATAGTAGGAGCGCTTTAGAACAAAAACAGTAACATTTGAAATGCACTTTCTTTGTACAAACATTAATATAATACTGTGAACTATATTTTAGTGTAGGATATTTACACAGTATGTTACTGTAAAAGTCACATTGTGAAAATTACTGTATATTTTAAAGTAAAGATGCACACACAATTCAGAAAACACATATACAGCAAGATAAATGGTTCTGTAAATGAAAATACAGTATTCTTGCTTTAATTGATTTACAGTAAGTTACTGGCAAACTGCTGCGATCGAGTTTCTGTAGATTCTACAGGAAATTGTTAACAGCGTCAGATCTCTGGAAGAGACTGACTTTTTAAACCACCCATTTCAGACACTGTAAGAAAAAAAATGTTGATGCTGTAATGAAAATCATGACAAAAAAATAAAGTGTTTTTTGACCTTTGATGTATGTAAACTCATAGTAGGAGCGCTTTAGAACAAAAACAGTAACGTTTGAGATGCACTTTCTTTGTACAAACATTAATATAATACTGTGAACTATATTTTAGTGTAGGATACTTACACAGTATGTTACTGTAAAAGTCACATTGTGAAAATGACTGTATATTTTAAAGTAAAGATGTACACACAATTCAGAAAACACATATACAGCAAGATAAATGGTTCTGTAAATGTAAATACATTATTTTTGCTTTAATTGATTTACAGTAAGTTACTGGCAAACTGCTGCGAGCAAGTTTCTGTAGATCTCTGATCTCTTGGGTGTATATAAACTCATAGTAGGAGCCCTCTAGATCAAAAATGGTAACATTTGAAATATACTTTCTTTCTACAAAAATGTATATAATATGAACTGTATTTTACTGTAGGATAATTACACAGTATGTTACTGTATTTTGAAGTTGCATTGTAAAAATTACTGTATAGTAAAGATATACATACTATTCTGTAAATACAAATACGGTAAGATAAACGGTGCTGTAAATGTGAATACAGTATTTTTGGTGTAATTGATTTACGGTAAGTTACTGGTGAACTGCTGCCAGCAAGCTACTGTAGATTCGACTGGAAACATATTTACAATGGAAGGTGGGCCCTAAAGAGATTGAATCCTTGAACCAACCATTTCAGACGCTGTGCAAAACAAAAGTTGATGCTGCAATGAACATCATGACAAAAAATAGTGTTTTTTTTAACCTTGGATGTATGTAAACTCATGGTAGGAGGTTTTCTAATAAAAACGGTAACATTTGAAATACACTTGCTTTGTACAAACATTAACGTAGGTATATCTAGTCAATAAATGAGCACTTAATGAGTAACAGGACACCAAGTATCTGTAGGCGGATTTAAAGATTCTCACTTATACAGCTATATGCACTTAGTCACATATTATGTTCAAATGTCTTAGCGTGTGAAGTATGACTAAGTGTTGACTGAGCCTACATTTCACAAGAATGAGCCTGTGGTAGAGTGGAAAAAAAATGGTTCCCTGTAAAGTCCTAAAGCGTTTCTTCAAAATACTGATGAAATAGAAATAGGGAAGCGCATGGAGGAAAACAACAGAAAGAAAGTCCAGACCCGGGGAAATAAAAGTTCCAAATAACCAACTAAATCAAAACAAAGTGATTCAATTTACAAGAAACATCATGCGAATGATTGCGCGAGGGAAGGTGCAATCACTCGCCGCGGCCTGCGAAAACACTGTGTATTTCTCCATTATCCACAGCTCATCTGTGCAGGGGGGGGGATTCCATCTCTAATCTGCACAGAGCCGGGAAAAATCAGTTCGGGATTCACGTTCACTCAGTCAGCACTCAGTTGAAAATGTTCAGGAAATGAATCATCTTCTCGAGTTTTGAACAGCGAGTGAAATCGCAATGTTTAATACTTAAACACACTGAGGCGTAGTCTGCTCGCATGCGACTGTGACTAACTCACAGATTTATGAAGAGTTAACCTAAATATAAGAGTTCTGTCATCATTAACTCACCTTTAGGTTCTTCCCAAAGTGTGTAACTGTCTTTCTTCAAAGAAACACAAAAGGACCCGCTTCCTGGAATGTAAAAAGTACTAAGTTTTTCCCTGCTTGTTCAAAATACTTAATTAAAATGAGCTAAAATAACCCAATTGTTGAGATTTATTTGGGACAACTAAATTGTTTTATGTTCAATCGACTTAAATGTTATAAGTTAACTTAATTGATTTGTGTTGAGATAACATGAATTGTGTGAAACCCTCCATTTTTTTAACAGTGTTGTTTCCTCTAATGTTTTCTGACAAATGGATCCTGCAAGCAGGTGTAAATTGTGAAATAGTATTAAGTTACATGATTCCTACAGCGTAAAAAGTAAACATTTATGCAAATTACTTTGACTTGATACAATTAAATGAATTAAGTTTGACAAACCTAATTTATGACAGTTTTTAGTAATAAATAAAGTTTTTTTTTTTTAAACGATGTAACAAGTTTTAGTAATTTATTTATGGCAAGTATTAATTAGTCGCTATTAATAGTGTTCTTGCCACAAAACATAAAAGTATAATAACAACAACAACAACAACAACAACAATAATAATAATATTAATAATAATAATAATAATTATTATTATTATTCTTGTTGTTGTTGTTGTTGTTGTTGCTGCTATTATTATTGCTATTATTATTATTAAATTAACAAGCAGTAAATTATTTGTACTGTATTAAAAGTATTATAACTATTATTATTACATTAACACGGGAATGAATTTTTGTACTGTACTGCATGTGCTGTTCCATTCTTGTTCTCTTAAATAAATTACTAACTAGTTACACCTAAAAGAACTAATCTAATTTATTACTGAAAACTGTCATAAATTATCTTTGTCAAACTTAATTCATTTAATTGTAACAAGTCAAAGTAATTTGCATAAGTTTTTGCCTTTTACAGTGTACTTTATATAGTACTTAATATTTACTTATTATTTATTTAATAGTACTTATTAGTCATTTGCATTTTATTAGTAAACATGGTAAAACTTTATTTTGATGGTCCATTTGAGCATCAGTAGACTGTCTACTTAATATCTGTTATGACATTTAACTGACTATAAGAAACTTTGCAAGTACGTATCAACTTACACTAACCCTACACCTAACCCCAACCTAACAGTCTACTTATAATCTAATGAGAATTAGTTGCAATGTAACTTAAATTTAACAAACGGACCATCAAAATAAAGTGTGACCGTAAACATATTTATTATTTATTCTTATCTGATTTGTATTTATTTGTTTATTTTCATCATGTTATATGATAATCTGGATAATCGTTTTAAAATATCTTTTGTATTATAATTTGAAAATTACCATAATTATTATATAAATATGTATATTTATTTTTTAATCAAATTTGTATTTGTTTGTTAGGTTCTTTTACATTTATTTGTGTGTATTTATATCAATAAATGTTTAGTTACATAATATAATTGTTGCTTTTGTATTATCTTACTAACTAAAATATGTATTATCATTTATACGTTTACATCTTAGTTTTTAAATGATTTTATTTTAAACGTACTTAATTTTTATTCGTTTGCACTTCTATTATTAAACATGTTTTGTTATTAATGCTTATCTGGTTTGTATATATTGGTTTTTATACTTTGATTATACATTGATATTCTGGATAATCTTATATAATTATCTTCTATATTATAATTAAATTATTACATTTCTTTTTCAATCAAATTTGTATTTGTTTGTTTGGTTCTTTTACATTTATTTGTGTGTATTTATATAAATAAATGTTGCTTTTTTGTGTTGTTATTTTACTAACTAAAATATGTAGTATTATTGTACATTTACAACTTACTTTTTCAATGATTTATTTAAATGTTTCCATTTTAACACTCTGCCCTTTAAAACAATGAAAAATATATTTAAATAAAGCTGAAACCTAAAACAAACAAATATTAGATGCATAAATTGGATATATTATTAATTATAACGCATACTGATCTTCCTAAATGTGTTTTAAACAATAAAAGGTGATAACAAAATGACAAAGCACAAAAAAAGCCTCCTATATTGTTGAGGATAATGCTTGATGAACTGATACTGTATATGTACTGTCATGTAAACGTCTTATTGCTATGATTGGATGCTTTCTGAATGGCTGTTTTCTCACCCCAGTTATTTTCCTTGAACGTGGAGTTTGTTCTTCAGACAAAAGAGTGCTGCAAATGACTAATTCATTAAAACTAGCGCGGTTTTTATCTGTATATCACGACAAAGGTTATTACAGCAGCTTCTTTTCACTTTGCCTTGAATATATTGGGACATTAAATTATGTTCGGTCTCCTGTCATGTGTGTACGAGTGTGAGCAATTTGCTGACTCAGACATTAATCAGCCAAGGACAAAAAAGGAGGAAGTAGCAAGAAGGAAGCACGTTGAATTTAAGCAACACTAACTTAATAAATCTTAGCTTTACCCAGTTTCTCTGCATCTTTTTTAACCACATAAATAATGTTTAATCAAATAGGCTGACACTGTGCAAAGCTATACAAATGCCATATAAATGACATAAACGTGTACAGTGGGCTTGCTGTGGTAATTGGTGTTTTACTGTGTCTGGCTGCAGCTAATGTGAGACAGGCCAGGCCATTGCCTGAGGATAATATGTCATCTTATCTTGTAAAATGTGTGGTCAGTATGCTCTAAAATATTCTGGGCTATTTCAATCCAAATTTGGGTAAAAATAGGTACAAACCCAATCACTGGGTTAAAGCTGACATTAAAAATGTAACATTTTGAAAATTTGAATTAAAATAAGAGACAGAAAGTTTTTTTCCTTTCCTTTTTTCCAAGAAATTTGGGTTGAAATAACCCAGAAAATTTAAGCAACCCAGGCTCAGTGGAAATATGACAAATATGTAGCCTGGACTGGGTGCCACGGTGGCCGAGTGGTTAGCACGTTCGCCTCACAGCAAGAGAGGGCCAGTTGGCATTTCTGTGTGGAGTTTGCATGTTCTCCCCGTGGTTGCGTGGGTTTCCTCCGGGTGCTCCGGTTTCCCCCACAGTCCAAAGACATGCGGTACAGGTGAATTGAGTAAGCTAAATTGTCCGTAGTGTATGTGTGTGAATGAGAATGTATGGATGTTTCCCAGAGATGGGTTGTGGCTGGAAGGGCATCCGCTGCGTAAAACAAATGCTGGATAAGTTGGCGGTTCATTCCGCTGTGGCGACCCCGGATTAATAAAGGGACTAAGCCGAAAAGAAAATGAATGAATGAATGTAGCCTGGACTACGTTGTCTTGCAGTTTTTGTTTTCACAAATGCACTAGAGGGCAGCAATCTCAAATACATTATTGAAGCATGTTTTCTCAGACATGCCATTTCTCGTGAATCTATTTCTCAGAGGTCGCTGTATACATTTCTGCAAACATTAACGTCATTCTCGTGCATGTCCATGAGAGAAGACGGTTTGCTTGTCGTCGAGCATAGTATATCAGCTTGATAGCGACTGACCCACACACCCCCTTCACTAAACCCACCCGAAAGTGTTTTCAAAAGCAAACTACGAGAGAAAAGGCATCAAGGCTGCATGCTTCTACCGTGATCTCATGCTGTTTTTATTGGGTTTTGTTTTTCCTGGTTTTTGGTACCATCCTTTGCTGGACTCGAACCCTGATCCGCTCTGCTTCCCAAGTCTTGCAATGAGCACTGGATAAGTGTCCACACGGTGATAAAGCAGTCAGCTCCATAGCAATCATTTTACACAAACAATGCAGCCATGTGCACATATTTCTTGGTTCTCAAAAATGTACCCCAGGGCACATTTTCCCAAAGAGCCTTTGTTGCTTTAAAAAGAGTGTTTTTTCAATTAAATTTTATTTAATTGAGAGGATAATCCAATGTTTATCTTGGTTTACAACAACACAGCTTTTTTTAGAGTGTGATGAATGTTATATATAACAAAACTGTAATACATTGTCTTAAAAACAGACAACATGAAAAAATAAAGGTTAACTAATCTCAATTCCAGTCGTAACAATAAATAAAAACTAACGTAAATCAAAACCAGCTATTTGGTTCCCCCGCTCAATTTCGTCGTGCGTGGAGTGAGCTCTGATTGGTTACCATCTTTCTTCTGCTCAGCTGTAATTGACCGGTGTGCTGCGTCAGCTCTGATTGGTTAACATATTAAAATCATGCGCACAAAAATGTATTCTGAATAAAAATCGAAATAAATTGATAGATAAAATTGCAACCTTACGCGATTTATAAATTGCATTATGTTGCGATTTTTTTGTGATTGCGATTAATTGCACAGCTCCACAACTGTATATATAAATCCTCTCACTCGCAAAGAAATACCATTAAAATAAATAACATTTTAAGCCAATCATTATGTTTTCCCGAAATGTTTAAATTATTTGTTGGTTTAAATGGTTACAATTTGTGTTAGATGTGCCACAAACAAAAATAAATAAACATAAATTGTTGGGTTACATTTTAAATACAGTTTTTAACAAAAAGGTTGGGTTTGTCTGTATTTAAACCCAAAATTGGCTTAAAAAACTCAATTTAAATGAAATCTGAAAGCAAAAAATGAAAGCTAACTCAAACTATTAATAAATACCATAGTTTTAAAAATGTAAACAAAAAATTAACCCAATATTAAGGTTGGTTACAACAACACAGCGTTTTTTAAAGTGTGATGTGATGTGATATTTATATAATAAAACATAAATCCAACAAGCCCATCCACAAAGAAATAACATTAATAGTAATAACATTTTTAACCAACCATTGTGCTTAGGGTGAAGGTTTTTTTTTTAAATGCTACATAGCCTTTTTCATTTATTACATTTCTCATAACCATACATATACTAACATCACTACACTCTACAAAATGCTAGGTTGTGGGGTCCAATATTGTCAAACCTAACTGTTTTGTTAACTTTTTAAGGTCATGAACAACCCAGCAATTTTAAATTGCTAAATACTGAACACTGAAAATGCTGGGATGTTGTAACCCAACATTGGGTCAATATTGACAAAGCCAACCATTTTTATTCATTCATTCATTCATTTTCTTTTCGGCTTAGTCCCTTTATTAATCTGGGGTCGCCACAGCAGAATGAAACGCCAACTTATCCAGCACATGTTTTACGCAGGGCATGCCCTTCCAGCTGTAACCCATCACCCAACCATTGTTTCAAAAAATGTCATTTAAATTTAACAAAAAAAAACTAAATTGTGTGTCTATATTTGACCCAACATTGAGTTACGACAACCCAGCATTTTTTTACAGAGTCAAATAGATGGGCTTCTGAAGGTTTCATTCATTCATTCATTTTCCTTCGGATTCCTCTCTATTTCAGAGGTCGCCACGGAGAAATGAACCGCCAACTATTCCAGCAAATGTTTTATGCAGCGGATGCCCTTCCAGCCGCAACCCAGTATTGGGAAACATCCATACACACTCATTCACACACACACACTCAGCCATACACTACAGCCAATATGTCTTTGGACTGATGGGAAAACCGGAGCTCCCAGAGGAAACCCACACGAACACGGGGAGAACATGCAAACTCTAAACAGAAATGCCAACTGGCCCAGGACTCGAATCATCTTGCTGTGAGGTGACAGTGCTAACCACTGAGCAACCAGGCCGCCTCTATAGCTTTCATTCTATGTAAAAATGCAACGTCAGTACTCTAACACGTGAAGGTCAGCAATTTAGACACATTGTTTCCCAGTTTCTCTGAGAAGAAAATAAAACCCCGAGCAGACAAGACTCTAAGCCAGCATTCGAATGTAGCGTTTGGCGTACGCTTATAAATACCACAGCTCCAAACGAGCTCCTTTCGCAACCGGCCAATGGCTCTTCATAAAACTCCCTGAATTATGAAGCAACACTTTTACAGTGAAACCTCATCCTGCGACATCATAAATAAAACAGACTCGTCTCGAACGCACCAAAACAAATATTCCAGTCTGAACCCACTCGACCGCGACCAGTCATCAGAAACAAACTCAAAGGAACGACAACAGACGTTCACAGTCGAATCAGAGGTAAAGCGTCAAATCCTCACTGATTGATGGCAAACTGGGCTCTTTTTCCCTGATTCCAGTCTCTTCAATCAAATGAAAACATCTTTTGGACGGACTTTACGAGGCAGCGCTCCATCAGTTATAATTACATGCTCATAATTGCACGCTCTCGAGACTTGCCTATATATTAGCGCTCGGCCTGCCATACGGTAATCAATCATACAGTGAGAGGCAGGGTGCACTGTGGGTAATGTGCAGATTTGCAGTCTGAACAGCCGGTTTTATTGGCTTGTTTCAATGGCTGTATTTTCCAGCGATCAGATTTGCGGAGATTAACGCTGCAGATGACAGTAATAAACGCTCTCCACCCTTTACTTTGGTGTAATTGGCTGTTATCTTTTGGGCAATGTGAAAGTGCAGCTTTCGATTACAGAAGTAAACACTGGCTTTGTGTGCGTCAAATACTTTTTAGGTCTGTTTTAAAGCATACCTGTCAACATTGAGATGTGAAAATAAGGGATAACAACACCCCCACCCAAAAATAAATAAATAAATAAAAATCTGGAGCTACTTTGTTGTAAATAAACAGCTGAAATGGTCAAGTAATATGTTTTTATTATTATTTACAAAGGATATAATGAATAGTATACATTGGAAAAGCTGCAAATAAATTAAAATGAATAGCTATTATAAAAAAATTGAATCAAGTTATTAAATCTCATTAACCTTTTCTTCACTGTAAAATTTAAACATTCTAATTTAAGAGCAGCGAATGAATTTCTCATTTCGATTTTTCGTTTGATTACATTAAATAACAGAGGTGTTGCTTTCCTAACTGTTTATGCTCATTTAAGACAAAATACGTTGTGTTTAAAAGAAAACCCACCAAGATCGACATGTTTAGATGTTATTATTTTGTGTATATGTCTGTTCAAACACGCACCCAAAACCCAGAGGGTCCAGTTTAGCTCTGCTTCAAATCACGTGTACAGAATACGTTTGGGAAACAGCGTCTATTTATCACTATGGAGCGCGTCTGACAGTCACGCACCGCTACATGAACTTGTTCTAAGTATTGCATAGGAGGGGCAACGGTGCCTGTAATGAAAAGGAAGGGGATCGAGCCGTTTTTATATTCATTTTAAAGTGAATCATGAATAGATAAAATGAAAGCACAGAACAGATTCACATTTAAGAGCAAGGGCGTCCCCTGATGGTTCGGCAGTATGGGATCGGCTGTTTAATGTTTATTGCCACCCTTCACAGAAAGATTAAAAACAAAGGAAAATATCTTTATTTGGATGATAGTGGAAAAAACTGTTAAATACGGGAGAATCCCTGGAACCTCAACCATCCTTATTTCTAATTCCCCATTCATTTCCTATGGGACAAATTATGGAGTTGGACTTGAGGAGAAATTAAGTTAAGCTGAATCAAGTTCTCTTTTGTGTTTGCTCAAGTGCCAAACTTAGAAAAAGTAGCATAAATGTACGCATAAAAGTACATAAATATCCAGATGAATATATATATAT
>CAIGQQ010006515.1:2055918-2069763 GCA_903798035.1 Danio albolineatus | reverse complement strand
ATATATATATATATAGACATATACCTATATATATCATATTGCAGCCTCTTGCGATTAACTAATCACAACGTTGCAAATTGCGATTGCAATTCGATTTCGATTGATCGTACAGCCCTAATGTGCTATAACATGTAAAATGGGATCATGAAAAGGACATTCAAAAGGCAACTCATGTAAACATCTTGATCATATTATTGTCTTATTCAGATTAAGGCAAATAATTTGATTACTGATGTCCATGTAAACATAGTCAATGTCTATTAAACGAATGAATGAACGAACGAACGAACCTGCAGTTTGTCCAAAGTAAATATTAACATCGGTTCCTTTTTGAATAAGTAAACTGATTTCCTTGAATTAACTTACTCATGTTGCTTATGCAATATGGATTCCTTATTTATAACTGTGTATTAAAGGCATTTAACTAGGGCCAGATGGAATCTGCGGACATTTTTTGCTATTTCCGCGCAAATTTTGTTAAAAATCTGCGGATTTATGCAGAATAATTTTGGGAGAATCATAACTAAAACCTTAATATATAAAAATTTTAAAAGTAATACCTTTTAAACGTTTATTTAAAGTTTACAATGCGAATCCAATTAGATCCACTTTATTTGGTAAACAGCAAGTCTATCATTTAATATGTTTACTAAAAGACAGAAAATATTACTTTACAAAGTGTATTGTAAATAAATCAAATGAATATTTTCATATTAGTCAATATTATTACTGAAATTAATTAAAAAAGTGAATAAATATAAATGTACACGCATTTACACAAGTAAATAAACAGAATCAATGATGGGCTAGAATTCTGTAGAAATCTGCGTAATTCTGTGCATGCAGATTCCATGTGGGTCTACATACAACACACATTATATATATATAGTATAGTATAGTATAGTATAGTATAGTATAGTATATAGTATAGTACATACAAACCAAACCACAGCTAGAACCCATCATCTTTTCACACACACACACAAAAAAAAAACCTGATGAATAACCACAGCCATAATCACCAGAAAATATGCACAAAAGACCTCAAATGAAATTCAGTTTACAGCCTGCTTCTCCTCAGGCGGTGATGTCGCGAAGTTAATAGGCAAATAGTTTTGTGAATAAAGCACATTCTGTTTTTAAAAAAGCCTCATTTACATAGAAGGGAAGTGTGATCGTGTTGAAAAGAATGACAATGAGTTGATTTAAATAAATATACGGCGGCTCTCACTCTTTCAGCACATTTAGAGCCAGGTTCAAACGCCTGGCCTTGGCTCTTACAGAAAGAGAAGTGTTTTTGTGTGTATGTGTGTGCGTGTGTGTAAAAAAATACTCAACTCAACCAATGCAGCTCACACTCTTTTTGACACTGGAAGAAACTGGGGACACATCGGCCACAAATTCTGATAGAGTCTTCACCGGAAAAAAAAAAAAGTGGTCCGGCTCAGGTATTGTGCTCTCAGAATGACAGACAGAGAAAAAGCCTGACAAAGGGAAGGAGGGAAAGAGAAGCAAAGAAAAGGCAGAATCTCGGCCATATCTGTCTCTTTCTCTTCCAGCCGAGAGACACAGTGTTCCTGTCTGACTCCACTGTCATGCACTAATGGATGTCTGCAGATAAACACACTCTCTCTCACACACACACAGTAACAGTATCAGTGCGGTAGACATGTCATCCATAACAAAACGCAGAGGCAGATCGTGTACTCATGCAGGCTGATAGCAGAGCTCCAGCTCAAGGTGCAGAATCCGAATTTACACGCCACTGCGGCTCAATACTTCATATACCACAAACAATCTCCCGAAAACAAGCTCGCACGCATCCTCCATCTCACCGCTGGGCATTGCTAGCATTTTCGGCGGAATGGAAACATGTTTGGAGTGTTGTGTTACTGGGGCGAAATTAAATAGATTTGCTGCGAGCGCACGGGAAATAATGGAGAAGTGAGCGGTGATTAAAATCATTGAGAAAAACACACACACACACACACACACACACACACACACACACACACACACTCACACACACACACACACACACACACACACACACACACACACACACACACACACACACATGCGTTTCAGAAAGAAGTCTCTTGGGCTTACTGTTTATTTAATGAAAAACAGTAGAGTTTGAGAAATTTTCAGCCTGATCTCATGAGGAAACGTAAATATTTTACGATTTGTTAGTTTAGTGGCTAATTCGTATTAATTCAGGCCTGTAGGTTCGAAAGACCCACCTTTCTACTGACAAAGTCCTGAATTTGGCTGCTATATGAGCTCATTTGTCCCATTTTTGAGAGAATGATATCATAAATTGTGAAAATAACCAATAGAATAAGACTTTATAGGGCACCTATTTAACTCCTGTAAAGTTTATGCTTAAAATACCCATCAGATCATTTATTTTAGCCTCCAGAATTTGCCCATTTTGATATCTGAGTCCATTGTAGCTGTTTTTGTAGCCGGTGGCTTTAAATGCAAATGAGCTGCTTCTCCCCGCCCACTATTCCCGTGTGCTTGTCTGCTTCTGCTGCGTTGCAGTGACAGAGACAGACACAGATGAAGCTGAAACACAGCTCATTAGTCAAAGATACCAAGTAAGTTTATTTGATGTATTTGTGGTGGAGTTTATTCAAGCCTTTCTGAAATGATGAGTCTCACACGAGTGCCATTTGAAACTTATAAAAGTCACAGAGAGTTGGAACAAATATTTTAATCCCAGTTTCTTTGCAAAAGAAATGTTATGTGGACACGTGTATACATGTTATTAGAAACATGACACCTATCAATCAATTTGGTGGGCGGAAAAAAACGCACTCCTACATCACGTTGCAGTGGGCCTCAAAATCATTGGGATTTGGGTCCTATTTTAACATCAAGAAATTTGTAAAAAAGAGACTTATGAGATTTATATCACTCCAATATGACAGTGGACACACTATACATACACACAGTTATGTCCAAACTGCTTACAACAGTTAAGTTTTGGTGCCCTTTAAGAAAAATTAAAAATATTTGGACAAATAAATGGACAATTTCTGAGGTGACCAGTTTGTTATTTGCCTATGTTTTTAATTTAAAACAAGTGTTAACAGATCCCTAATTGTTGTTTTTTTAAATCATGGATGATAGTAAATTTGTATTTTAAAAATAAGCATTTTTCATATTTCTTTGTTCAAATTTTTTATTTAAAATTCTAATCTCATTACATTATTTATAAAACTAATAACTTAAATGCGCAATTGTAAATAAACACTTTGTGGTAAAATAGTACGGCAAGCACTTTGACAAATGTAGGAAATATTTTTGTTGCATCAAAAAGTGTGTTAATAATCACCATCCGACAAGCTAATCCAGTAAAAATAGTGCTTAAACTGTGACTAAAATGTAGTATTTGAATCTCATTATTTAATAGAAAAAGAAAATAACTAAAATGTCCACTTTTGAGAAACAAAAGAGCCACCCCTTTCAATATGCTGGCTATGTACGAGTTCAGTTGCAGAAAAATGTAAGATTTTTATCCAAAGTCTACAACTAAACCCAACTATGGGATGTGGATGTAACAACATAGGTTAATTCTAAACACAGACTGCTATATACATTTCTGGAGATCACGAATTATGTAGCCAGAAGTACGTTTGGCTGCATTTCATCTTTAATGCAAATGCTACAGTGCAATATGGGGCTGTTTCTTTTCATGCTAGCAGCTGACCTCCATATGGATGGCTTTCTAAAATGTTGCTGGTTTGTCTGGTGGCTTGCAGTGTACGATGACGGAATTCGAGTCCGACGAAGAGCGATTTCAGAAAGCAGGTAAAACAAAAATCAAGAGCCAAAAAATGAAGTAAACAAATAAATAACATGGTGAAACGTGGTAAAAATCAGGGGACTTTTCTTTTTCTGGATTGCTTTTCAAAACATTGTCGCTTGGGTTTAGGGAAGTGGGTGGACGCTGGTCAATCAGTGCTTTTGAAAACACTATCGGTTGGGTTTAAGGATGGAGGTTGGCGTGGTTATGGGTCGGTCGGTCGGTCAGTCAGTCAGCTGACAGCGGCCTCTGGTGGAGAACAGCTGGCACAAATGGCACTCTCAAGAGTATTTTAAGATCTAAAAAAGCCTACACAGCGGCCTCTGGTGGATTCAGAAAAACAAAAACTGCAAAAAAAGTACCTCCTGGGACATATTTGGCGCTCTCCAGAATTGTATATAGGGGTACGTTTTCAGAATGAGCCTGGATTGGAATGTAAGTATATGGAATGTAATGTATTCACTGACAGTCAAGATGATTCGAAGTTCCTGGATGAGCCTGTGTTATTTAGCGGGTGCTATCTTGAAATAATATATCTAGTAATGTGGCGTCAGACTAATATGAAACGAGTATGCCAGACAGCCATATAATAATTCCATATAACAACTGCTGACACTAATAACACAGGTTCATCCAAGTACTTTGAATCATCTTCACTGACACTCAATACATTCACACTCATACTGTATATATCAGACAATTTTGACTGCCTGGCATCTTGTGACGGAATAATAGTAGGCTAGTAAATGCTCCATTCAGCCATTTTCATTTCTGTCAGGTAAAAAAAAAAAAAAAAAAGCTCAAAGTTTTGTGTCTTATCTTTGTTTTGTGCCAAGTAGCCATGTAATAAGCAGAATAAAGTACATCCAGGCGGTTGTTTTCTCACAATAAAGCACTTCAATCTTATACAACTTCCCTATGTTTAAGTCTGCTGGGCTTTATTCTGCAATAACAACCGACTGCATGTATTTTATCCCGTATGTATCTGATGAAAAGGGACATAACAAACCCCCTTTAGTCACCACAACAACACCAAGTACAGTGAAAACAGCACGACTGGCTGTGAAATCGGAGAAGCTTGTATCTTTTAGGTTCGTCTTAGATGTCGACAGATGCCTACATCAGAAACCTCACCCACCACCAAACAGCATCTCACCTTCCTCCACACTTTGTATCTCTTTGCAAGTGTCAGAGTGAAGAAGCCGACGCTCAGGTAAAGCAACACTATTTCAGGCACCAGGAGCTGCAGTTCGGCTTCACAGAAGAACAGACAGACGCGATGATCCAGACTCCGACATGAAAGCGCAGGGAAGTCCCCGCGAGAGCGACTGTACGCCGACGTGTCAGTGATTTTAGGGGAGACCCTTTGCGGAGGAGGATTGAGATGGAGTTTTTAAACTGGGAGTTTGGTGAATCCTCCTTCAGTCATGAATCTGTCCATCTGAATGGAGCTGTAGAGAGTGATGGGACAGACGAGAGCTATATATTCACACGGGGGACGAGGAACGCGCTCGCGCTGACACACTTACATGTGCTGTGGTTACAGCAGCTTTAAAAATATGCCACACATCTGGAGCTCGCTGAAGGGGGGGGGGTCTGTCCACAAAACACTAATGCACATTGAGGATTTTTGATTTACTTTACATGCTACGTTAAAAAAAAGTTATACATAGGATCCCAATTTTTGTTTTATAAAATCATTAATTAAAACTAATGACACACATTAAAGACACACATATTAATGACACACAAACACACATTGTGTATTGTGAATCGCACAATAACATATATTGTGTTTAATATTTATAAATGATTACTATTAATAATAATAATAATATTAATAATAATAATAATAATACTAGTAACAATAATAATAATTATGATGATGATGATGATGATGATGATAATAATAATGATGATAGTTGTTGATGTTGATGATGATGACAGTATTAAAAAATAATAATTGCTGCTGTTAACAACAACAACAATAATATTATTAATAATAATAATAATAATAATAATAATGATGATGATGATGACAATAATAATATGATGATAATGATAATAATAATAATAATAATAATAATAATAATAATTATTATTATTATTATTATTATTGTTGTTGTTGTTGTTGTTATTATTATCATCACAGCCATCGTTATCATCATCATCATCATTAATATTATTATTGTTATTATTATTATTAACAGCAACAATTATTACTTTTTTACTGTCATAATCATTATTAGTACTACTACTACTACTATCACTACTACTACTAATATTAAAATAATAATCACAAATATTATACAAAAAATTATGTGAACATGTTTTAGTACTGTAATGCGTTTCTATTTTGATTTAGATGTTAACTTAAATGAATAAATTTAAATTTTAGATAAATGATAACCTTATAATTGAATAATATTAGATTATATTAAAATATTTTGATTAAATAAAAGAAATTGCATCAAAACTATATTAAATATTAAAAATGTATATTTTAAAAATGAACATAACTTAATTAATATTTACATTTATTTAATCCAATATTTCATCAATATTTCATATAATGTAATATATCAAACATTACATTTATTTTCTGTGTGTGTGCATATATACATATATACATACACTGAAAACATAAAACTGCTTTAAAAAATGTCATGAGCATAAGCATCTCTGGCATCCAAACTTTGTTTTAATAATCAATAATTATTATTAACCAATATTATTATTATTATTATTATTATTATTATTATTATTATTATTTTTATAACAATATTATACAAAATATAGTATAATATATTAAATTGTAACCAAAATGAAGTGAAATTTGGTTAATTTCTTTCAATATTATTTTAGATAAGTGATAATAACTGATTAACTGATTAATGTTAAACAACTGAAAATATTTTTCATTGAATAATAGAAATGGTTGAAATAAATTCCAGCAAACTATATGAAATATTTTTTAAAATGAACATAACCTAATATGAACTAAATATTTTTTATGAATATTTCACACATTGAATATATTTATATTTCTTTAAATGGAGAAAACATAAAGCTGCTTTTAAATGTCATGATGGGGTCACGACAACAAGCATCTGTGGCATCTAAAAAATTCAAAGCACTTGCTTTGGAAAGCACATAAAGCAACATTATCTAAAGACACGATAAGCAGCACGAACAGAATGAATTCTAAAGAGCCAAACACCAATTCAAGAACCCTACAGCACAACATTCAATAAGAGGACAGTTTTCTTCACCTACACCACTGCTAAGAGGCTTTATCAAATTTAACCCACAGCAACAGTATCCAGCAGACTGTACGAGAGCCCACATGGAGAGCATGAAAGCAGACAAACACGCTCAATGGTGTAATACCGTTCAAGCTAATGCCATCCCTGCATTAAACACACTGCAATAAAGGCTTTTCTTATTAAACTTATTGTTTCTAGTGCAAATATTTCAAAATTCTTAAACAAAGATGCAGTTTCTAGACAAGTGAAAAAAAGTGTCTTGTTTTAATAAGAAATAGGTAAAACTTAAGCAAGTTTTCTCCATAAAACAAGCAAAATTATGTTTTGGCAAAACAAAAGAATATGATTATTTTGCTTTCCTGTGGATTTCAGAATTTGTATATATTTGGATAACAAGAACATAACAAAACATTACATAACTAGAACAAGAAAAAAAAATCAAAGGATTTTTTATGCGGTGAAATGCATTAAACTGAACAAATCTGACTAAAAACTAGAATAAAAAAACAACAACACACACACACACACGCACACGCACACGCACACGCACACGCACACACACACACACACACACACACACATACATATATACACTATTTGACATATAATATTATTAATATCAGAAACATAAGAATTATTATTATAGTTATTATTATTTAAGAAAAAGAAACGTAATTACTCAATTACTAAAAAATAACAATGTCTATATAAAGGAGAGCGGTGCTTTGAAATATGCAATAATGAAATTATTTTTTAATGACGAAAATACGTTTATATTAATATGTTATATTGGTATATTCATTTAATATCATTTGAAAAATTTTGTTTTATTTAAAAATAATAATCATAATATTTTATTATTATTAGGATAGATATACTAATAATAATAACAACAACACAACAAAAATTAAATAAAAAACAACAACAATAAAATAAAATAAATAATAATAATAATAATAAACCAAAAAATGATGTAAAATAAAATAAAATAAGATAAATAATATTAATAATAATAATAATAAATACCAATAATAACAACAATAAAATTAAATAAAAAACAACAACAATAATAATAGTAAAACAAAAATAAATAATATTAATAATAAACTAAAAATACAAATAAAAAATACATTAATTATTAATTATTAATAATATTAATAATAATGATAATAATAATAATAATAATAATAGAAATAATAATAGCAATAAAATAAATAACAAAAAAAAATAAAAAATAAAATAAAATCTAACATCTAACACAACTAGAGAGTATTTGTCTTTCAAATAATATTTACACACATTTTCTTCACTCCATGTTTCTATTAACAAAAAATAAATACAAATGGTTGCCTTTAAAGTTGTCAGGATGAGGTCATCCATACCGCTTCATCATTTTTAACCCATCAATGTCCGACAGACTATATAGAGTGCACGAAAGCAGACAAACGCACTCAACGAAATAAGATTCAAGTCCCAGCCAATCACATCCCTCCATTAGCCGAATCAGACTAGCCATTAGAAAACATCAATAGCATTGCTGCCAGACAGACTCGATGCCCCCCCACCCCGACCTCTCGACAAGCAAGACCAGACCATCAGGCCCGGGGCGAGGGATCTGAGCTCCAGCGCCGGCGGACAGAGACCGAGACACCCAGCCAACCGTGATTAGGTTACAGTCCTGGAGCAAACACTTCAGCAGTGCCACCAAACACAACTCTGATAACCTGCTGGAAGACCTTCGGGACATTCAGGAAAAACATCTGCATTCGCAGGACCATTAGAACCATCTAATGCATTCAAAAAGATCAACAGTATGAAAACATCTTTCAAAGCCGCGGATGAATCAATGTAGTCATTGATCAAAAGCCAAGACGGTTCAGTTTCATATTGGTCGAAATCTGTATTAATCAAAAGCTCTGTTGAGCTGTTGGTAGGCCTATTGAATATAAGTTACTGTCAGGCTGTGATTACTTACACTTACGGTACTCGCAAATTAAACCAATTGTATTGTGATAAATTATAAACCAGCAAAAAGCAGATGGATTTGTGGATGAATGATGCTGGAGTTCACTCTGAACTGATTTTGCTTTTATGAGCAACACTTGCACAGGATTTTAACCAACCTGTGGTGTCGCGGTGTTTAATGTTTTGCGTCTGAAAAATGTCCAAATAACGTTTGCTTCATTTAGAATTGACTACACTCTGCTTGTTCAAACTTTTTATTTATAATCAACAGAATCAACCCAATTTTTTGAGTTTTTTGGGGAAACTTAATTGTTTTAAGTTCAGTCTTCTTAAATTGGTAAAAACAATCAAGTTAACGTAAATGATTTACCACTGTAAACTGGGCAAACTTCTTTTTTTAAACTTTGTTTGATATCTTCTAAAGCAGAGATGCCCAAACTTGGGACCCATGGCCCATGGTAACCTCTGATTTGGCACATCATCCCATCTAAATAGAAAGGGAGAATGACGCACTGTAAAACGCAAAGAGTTGAGGTAACTCAAACCATTTGAGGAAACTGATTGCAACAAACCATTTAAGTAAAAAAATTAATCGTAGTGAGTACCGTGAACTTAATCCACTCGAATAAACGAAGCAATTTAGCACATTAAAACCCAATAAATCGAGAGGAGTCAAACCAACTGAGTACTGTAAAACCTAATAAGTTAAGGCAACTCAAACCGTTTTAGGAAACCGACTGCTATAAACCATTTGAGTTAAATAATGAATCTACTCTATATGAGAACTGTGAACTTACTCCATTTAAATTAAAAGTAATGAGGTATTTAAGTAACTTATTACCTTTACACTGAGTTCAAAACTATTTTCATATGTGTAGAATTAACTACACTCATTTCATTTGATAAAGTTGATTGTTGGGTTTTATAGTATAGGGATGGTTTCAAGATCATTCACTCATTCATTCATTTTTTTTTTGGCTTAGTCCCTTTATTAATCTGGGGTCACCACAGCGGAATGAACCGCCAACTTATCCAGCACATATTTTACGCAGCGGATGCCCTTCCAGCTGCAAATCGTCTCTGAGAAACATACACAATCATATGCTATGGACTATTTAGCCTAACCAATTCACCTGTACCGCATGTCTTTGGAGTGTGGGGGAAACGAGAGCACCCGGAGGGTTTCCCACGCAAACGCAGGGAGAACATGCAAACTCCACACAGAAACGCCAACTGACCCAGCCGAGGCTCAAACCAGCGACTTTCTTGCTGTGAGGCGACAGCACTACCTACTGCGCCACTGCGTCGCCTTGGTTTCAAATTCTTCAAATGTAAGGTAAGCCTTTGTTTGTTTGTTTTATTGTTGAAAGCTAACTGGAATAAATGGTTTATTTCATATATAAATTCAATTAATCAGATTTTGTTTAATTGTGCACACCGGTACCCAACAACGCAGAGACTTTGGTGAGCAAGGCAAGTCAAAATTCTGCTTGACCAGTGTATTCAGCATTGAGATCCACTGTGTTATAAGTATATAACTAAAAACTAAAAATAAGTTATAATTTAAAAAGTACTAATGCACCATGGTGGAAAATTTGCTAACGTTAGCCTGATAGCACTAAAAGCAAATCCTCATCCAAAGCCACACCTCCTGAACACATGAAGGCACACTAGAAAAACACACAATACATCACGTAACTTTTACCAGAGAGAAAACTAGATCAGTTTGTAATTACCAAATAGCAAAAATCAAAAGGTAGTTGATGTTTATCTGCCATTCTCTGTCTGAATGTTATACAATGATTTGCCTAATTGCCCTAAATTGCCAAACTAACCTAGTTAAGCCTTTAATTGTCACTTTAAGCTAAATATTAGTATCTTGGAAAATATCTAGTAAAATATCATATACGGTCATCATGGCAAGGATAAAAGAAATCTTCTTAGAAATTTTATTAGAAATGAGTTATTACAACTATTATGTTTAGAAATGTGTTGAACAAATCTTCTTTTTGTTAAACAGATATTAAGGAAAACAATATACAGGGGGGCTAATAAATCAGGATGACTAATAATTCAATAATTCTGACTTCAACTACTGTAATAAAGAACAATATGACATGACAACAATATTATGGAGAAATTCAGACGTCAACAGCACAAATTGCCTGATAATCTACCACTGAATATATTGGTCAGCTTATTTACGTGGTTTAAGCCACAGAAAGACGAGTGACACATCATTACATCATCAGATGACAATCCTATATATTTCTACATCATGAAATTACTGTATTTTTTAACAAATAAATGTAACATCTTCCATTAAGTTGTTCTTTGTGAAGAGCGCACGGGACTGTGGAATGATGTACATTGACATTATTAGCACCAAGATGTTCCTGGAGCTCTTTAGAGGTGGTCTGTGGTTTGTCTGTGACCATTCTAACCATTCTTCACCTTTGCCTTTCAGATATTTTTCTTGGTCTACCACATCTTTCCTTCACAAGAACTGTTCCTGTGGCCTTCCATGTTCTTGCTATATTTCTGACGGTGGAAATAGAGAATTTAAACCATTGTGATAGCTTTTGCAACCTTCTCCTAATTCACGTTGGGGATTTACTGTAATTTTTAACATATAAATGCAACCTTCTTGCAATCATGCAATACAACTTTTGAAAGGGAGTGTATTTAAATGAACATGAACCCTAGGAAAGGCTTTAAAACTGTTAATCGTTAGTACATAAAGCCTAGCACATCAACTATTGATCACATTTAACATCTGTCAGGAGCTGTGCATCTCGTTTTCTTTTAGCCTCATGTCTGTTTCAATTGTGAGGACAGTTCAGATCGGACAGAAGAGATCAGGATACGCCACACGGGTCCTGCTCAACATGTGGAGGAATGTGCACTAAACGCTTTCACGCCACATTGATTATTGATGATAATGGAGGATAAGGCTGGATGCTTCCACAAGTCCATCTAAACTCCAGATGGCAGCAGTCAGATCAACGCTCCCAACTCACACTTGATGTGTCACAGCACTCTTATTTCAAAGATACCACTGCTTTTCATAAGGAAGGATGCATTAAAGTGTCAAAAATGATTGTAAAAGACATTTACGATTATTCTATTTCTGTTTTTCACGTTTTTTTAAAGCAGCCATCAAAATCAAAATGTTCCTTTATTCCAAATTGACCACCAAATAACTGTATTTTTAATCAAATGAATGCAGCCTTAATTAACATAAGAGACTTCTGGAAATCACCGGCCACCAACTGTGAAATTTATCTTTCCGTAAGTCCATCTAAAAAAGTTTATCGCTACTTTTTCTCAAAGAAATCACTTCTATTTAGAAAAGAAATGGAAAATATGATAGTATACATTGATTATTATCATATTTCTTTTTTTGTTTAGTTTATTTAAGAGCACCAAAACATCTTTGAACACCGTAAATACTCGAATTCTTGCATTCTTCCAAAAGAAATGGCAAATTACTACATCGTAAAAACTGAATAGTTACTTTACGTACTTTAAAAAAGTGACTAAAAGTCGATTTTACCTATAAAAAAAAAAGCAAGTAAAATCATTAGCTGCGTCCCAAATGGCACACTTATGAACTTACACACTCACCAGCATTGGATATGTATTTAGTGTCGTCCCAAATGGGACACATTTTTTTTTTTTTTTTACTAAGCAGAAATTCAAACCGTTTCCCAGATGAGGTTTGGCGGTTACCAAATTAGTGAAATAAATGACCAAAGTACCAAATAATACCTGCCATGAGTATAACCGCATTCACCATCGGGAGGCGCTATAATCACTCTCGTAGGAGAATTTTTCCTTTACAATCCAAAATAAATCAAGTAATAATAAAACATCAGGGGCGCCACAGTGGCGTAGTGAGTAGCACGTTCGCCTCACAGCAAGAAGGTCACTGGTTCGAGCCTCGGCTGGGTCAGTTGGCATTTCTGTGTGGAGTTTGCATGTTCTCCCCGTGTTCGTGTGGGTTTCCTCCGGGTTCTCCGGTTTCCCCCACAGTCCAAAGACATGCGGTACAGGTGAATTGGGTAAGCTAAATTGTCTGTAGTGTATGTGTGTGAATGAGAATGTATGGATGTTTCCCAGGGATGGGTTGCGGCTGGAAGGACATCCGCTGCGTAAAACAAATGCTGGATAAGTTGGCGGTTTATTCCGCTGTGGCGACCCCGGATTAATAAAGGGACTAAGCCGAAAAAAAAAATAATGAATAATATGATATATTGAATAATAATATGATATACTGAATAATATGATATATTAAATAATAATATGATATTTTGAATAATAATATGATATACTGAATAATATGATATATTAAATAATAATATGATATATTGAATAATAATATGATATACTGAATAATATGATATATTAAATAATAATATGATATATTGAATAATAATATGATATATTGAATAATATTATGACATATTGAATAATAATATGATATACCGAATAATATGATATATTGAATAATAATATGATATATTGAATAACAATATGATATATTGAATAATAATATGATATATTGAATAACAATATGATATTCTGAATAATAATATGATATATTGAATAATAATATGATATATTGAATAATAATATGATATATTGTATAATAATATGATATATTGTATAGTGATATATTATTTATATTTTTGTTTAATTATTAAATGTATATATATCTTTATTTTTTTACTACTACTACTATTTACTGTGTTTATTATTATTATTATTATTATTATTATTATTATTATTATTATTATT
>CAIGQQ010006515.1:2023333-2033338 GCA_903798035.1 Danio albolineatus | reverse complement strand
AAAGTATATTGTGGGACTGCTATACAGGAGTGATTATTAGGGATTACTGATAGCGCAATTTGGTGTTTTTTTTTACCTCTACCCCATCCCCCTGGACCTTGAAACAGAGTGTGAAGTGAAAGGGCTTCAAATTTTACCTCTAAGAAATGGGACAGCACTACAACACCTGCACACATCGTTATATGTCATTGCGATCTCTTCATATTGACGATTACTTCGATTGACGATGGCGACTGCTGTAGTTATTCCAGTTGTGTTATTGTTTCGGTGTTAATCTTCAGGAAATCACTGAAGTCGACGATATGACATTATCATAACGATGTAATGCGGCAATAAGCTCGTACTGTGCATTTACAACGTGGCCATATTCATCTAAACACACGAAAACAACATTAACATTATAGCAGACGCTGTAAAAAGGCCCTTCCCAGCCACTAGATGTTTCTGACAGGGTATTTGAGTGTATTCGAGTGACAGATGTGAAAGTATATTGTGGGACTGCTATACAGGAGTGATTATTAGGGATTACAGATGGTGTTTTTAAAAAAAAAAAAATTTAAGTATGGCGGTAAAACATGATCGCAAGTATGAATTAATTATTAAATGAATTATTAATATGAATATGAATTCATATGAATTATGAAAATTTATTAATTTGTGCACCTCCTTACTATCATGTAAACAGGCTGCTGTTGCAATTTTCATTTCCCTTGGTTTCGAGTGTAAAAAATCTCAGTTTTAAGGGCTATCTAACCCTTCCCCTTAGCCCTACACCTTCAAGCTAAAGAGAATTGGGACATCCCTACCCCTAACACGCAAAACGAAGGGTAGTGGTAAGGGCAAAGGGGTAGAATTGGGATTGGGCCATAATCTTAATAACAACCGTCCTTTGTCTTAATTTTGAAAACCTTTTTTAATCCACTTCAAATGTTACCTGCTGTGTATATACATGTATGAGTCAAAGATGAGATTTGTCCAATCAAATAAAGTAAATGTTAATAGATATATTGTGTATTGGTCTTTAACCAACGGGTTTATCTATCTGTGTGTTTTGATTCTGCAGGAAAATGTAACCCAGACATATTTCTGATTCACCCCGGTATTTCACTAATTAGTTATTATGTAGCCTTGGGATTGTGCAAATGAGGACATATCATTACTATCTAATCCTTAATACTAATACTCTATAGTAACATTCAGAAAACAAAAATACTGTTAAAACACTTGTACTAAGAGTTGTGAAAACTTGATTTGGCAGCATTTGTTTTCTAGAGTCTTGAAAAGCATCGATTGTTCGCATCCATCACTTCAGTATAGTAACTCGCAACACATCACAGGTCTCTCTGAAAGCATCGATCTGCCTGACATCGACTCCAGTTCCGACTAAAGGTGATGTTAATACCTTAACTACTGCAAACAACACTATTCACTGATGAATTAAGATTCCCTTTCTCTCTCTCTTGGCATCTTCATTTCATCGAGTTTTCAGCTCGAACATCTCAAGGCCTGAGCAGCTCTCAGAAAAGTAGCTTCCCCGTCCTTATTTTTCAGTGCAGTGATGCAACTTGAAGAGCTTTAGGGAAGGAGGGGGGAAATTAACAGCCTTGCGAGTCTGCAGCGTGGGTGAACACTGTTGGCTACAGTAACTACTGCCTTTACAGTCACTGGGTCCAGATAGCATAATCTCCAAATTACTCATGCTATATCTGCTTTGCTGGATATGGAGTTCTCTCCGGGTAGTGTCGCATGGGTGAGTGTGTTGCTCCTTTGTCATTATCAGTCTAACCTTCCTCCACCGAAGCCTCGATGCCGTGAAACCAAGGATGAATGAGTCACGGCTCAAAGTAATTCAAAGCACCGCCGAAGCATCCATACAGGCTGAATGCTATTATGCAAAACACGCACTCGCCGACATCCGAGGACAAATGAAGCCACATCTGGACACACACTGTTATGGTTACCCACAAACGGTCTTTGTTTGTCGTCAAAATAATAATAAAAAGAGGTTGGTTTGTGCGAGAGGCTTGGAAACAAACTGCTGACCCAGTCTAGTTAGGACACGGTGAAGCAAGTGGCCTAATCTTGCTGCCGAACATACGGCGAGAGCGCTTCGTCCCTTGACCTTTTTTCACAGCTGGCATCTTTTCAAGACTGTGGACTCCGTTGAACCTGGCAGCATATGCCGCCTGGCTTATCGCTCCCCCGCCGGGATCCATCCAAATAATCCAGCACTCAAAGGCACATCACTTGCGTTTCTCTCGAACGCCGATCTACGATGTGCATTAATCGACTTAATCTGTTTTAGCGAAGTTAGTCGGCACAATAGATTCCCTTCTGGAAGGAGTCGTGCTAATGCGAGAGGCTGAAGTTGAGCTGTGGGCGTTTGGTGTGCTCCTGTCTGCGGTTTTCAGATGTTGCGTTTTACGGTCTTGATATAACTGGATTAATCAGGACGGGAGGGAAAACACATGCATCGGCCCAAAGATGCACCACGCGGCTAATGCACAGCCTTCTGAATTAAACATGGCCTGGAACAAACCATTCCGCAGAGGTCGACAGGAAAGAATGAAGAAAACATTATTACACCTCTGCCTAGAGCCCCTCGAGTCATTCAGAAAATTCCTTTAGTGTAACAAGACAACCGATTAATGAACGAGAGCTAGAAAATGGTGGAGGGGAAGTTAAAAGCATTCCCAGCTGGAGTTGATCGGCGGCACAGATGAGTGACCCAGATGCTGGAACGACGGTTGCGTTTTCTGTTTTCGGTTTTGCAAACAAAACATCCAGCTGTTCTTGAAAACGACATTGCCGGCTTTCGATAAAAGACGCAGTATGCAACCTGGCGAGAGCAGCCTCAGCTTCTGGGTCACAGCTTGCTGAGGCACTCGCGCGAAAGTAGCATTGACAACCCTTGTATGGGTAATCACAAGGCTTTCTGTGCACTTCAAAGGGCCTGCTTGAGTGTTGTGCGCATGGGGGTGAATGAAAGATGAATTCTGGGTGTTAACAGATCACACGACAATCGATACAATCTCTTATTTTCAGTCAGTGTTTCGTATTTAAAGTGAGCGGCGTGAGGTGAGCAGCGTCAATACGAGTTTTCTGCTTGATAATGAGTGCTTTTGTCCAAAGATGTGACGTTAATCGTTCTGCTTCCACTCCTTGAGTGGCACGTTTCAGTCTTTGCTTTAATAGATCAAATAACTACGAGTCAGGCGTTTCTTCTAGACGTAGATGGCAGTCCGGGAGATGATCGACCCGTCTCGCTGGGACTCCATGTCATCATCCAGGTAAGGTGCGCACTCGTCCTCGTGCCGGTGGATTTGGTAGCTGGGTGGAAGTCCGCTGAAACGGTCGTACCTCTCATCTTCTTCTTCGTCCTCCAGACTGTCGTTCATGGCCTCAAACTTCCGGCGTTCAGCCTCGTTGAGGTCTCCGCTCAGCAGGATGTCGTGAGCTGTCGGTGTGCTGGAGGTCATGTGCGGGAACTCGTTGCATTTCTCCGTCAAGGCTCCGGGATCGCTTTCCCGATAGGTATAGATGGGTCCGTTGTTGTTGGCCCCTGCTCCATTCTTGCTGGATTTCTTGCCTCCGAAAAGACGGGTTTTGTTGCCGTAAACACTCTGTTCGCCGTCAGCAGAATATCCATGCTGCTGGCGACGACTTCGCATGATTAAGACGGCGACCAACGCGCCGACCAAAACGAGGGCCAAGAAGCTTCCCAGGATTGCTCCCGCCACCACGCCAGCACTGGACGGGTCTTCAGTCGACTCTGCACAAATGAGGGGCACAAATGAAGAACGTTCTGCTCGATGGTGGTAGCTATTCTTCACCATACGCTGCAGTAGTGGTGTGCGATTTGGTTCAGTTTAGACTGTGAAATGCTTTTTTTTGGGCTGCCCCCAGTTCCCAGCTACAAGTCCTATGGTGTGAGCCAAGTTTGCCCCGGATCCGGTTCTCGATTCGACAAAACAACACTAAGGTCCGTTCCGTCTACTCTCGGGAGCTGACCGGGTGAAATTACACTACACAAGTGGAGAGTAAGAAAGAGAAACACACAGATGGAGAAGGGATGTAAGACTTTGTTACAGTATGGTCATGCAAAGAGGAAGAATCATAAGTTAAACTGTAAGTTACACTGGGAATGCAGCTAATTGGTCAGTTTGCACATTCCCAACAAATTCCCGGGAATGCGTCCAAATCACAAACACTAAAGGAGCACCTGCTTCAGGAAGAATTAGTCCCATTTCATACTGAAGCCCACAGGGCCTGCATGAAACGCACGGTGTACACAGGAAGTGATGTCTGTATTTGTATAAATATAGTGCTGGTGTAGTCAAAAAAAGTAATTATGTTTACAGTCTAATTTAATCAAAAGTTTTCAACCCGAGCCTGTTTGTTCAACTTTAAAAAAAAGCAACAGTGCCTCTCAAGTCCACTACATTGATTTTGGCTACATTACTGTATTACACAGGTCAATATATTAAAAATGCTGGTGCTACAGCTAAACTTATAAATATGCAACACAACAGAATTATGCAAAAGTGCTTGAGTTTGAGGTTTTGTAAGAAGCTAAAATAGATTAAAAATATGCACCCAGCTCACTGAAATAACAGCCAGATCTTTTGCATTTCCTGGAGAAACTTGGTGGGGCTTGTCAGTGAAAAGCTTTATGCTACAATGCAAAGGTGTTGTAGGTCACTTAAAGAGAAGGCTCAACCAAAAATGACAGTTCTGTCATAATTTTCTCACTCCTGACTTGTTCCAAATCAGTTTGTTTGTGTTCTGTTGAAAACCGTAGATATTTTGATGAGTGCCAAAACTTGTAATCATTGACTTCCATTGGTTTTCCCATTTCCAGGGCTCACGTCCAAAGTGTTTTCCAGGGCTTAACCTTTTTTTTCTGGTTAAATTTAAGATAATGCTATCTAAAGTCTCAAGCTATCGATTTACCCCAGGGCTAATGAAACATCAAGTTTACCAGTGAACCAGTGTTACAGAAATCAAATCAAAACATTGAGCTCTGACAGTATAAACCAGATTGATAGTGAATCTCCGAGAGTTGTAGCAGCTGTTCCATTTGTTTTTCCTACTATGGAAGTCAATGGTTACACGTTTTCAATGTTTATCTTCAAAATAACTTCTATTGTTTTCAATAGAACAACAAAAAAACAACAACAATCTGGTTTGGATGGCCTAAATGATGGCGGTATTCATTTTTGGGTGAACTACCCCACTACTCTATCCTACTTAGAAAGCTTGAAATACAATACAAAGCATTTCTCAAGAAGCACAATTTGAGAAATCATCATATAATTATGTCCGTATAGTAGCAAGAATCTGAAATAATCACAAGCGATCATTCAAAAATATGTAGGGTTTACTGGAATGGCTGAAAAGTATTTTCATACTTAATGGATAAAGATATAAGACGACATTCATTAAACATGTCCTATGTATTGGGAAATTGGCATAACTGATCACTCAGCAACTCTTTCTGTATGTTTCATTGGCACGCCAACAAGTAACTGTCGTTATGGACGAGTCAATGAATCAATCATGATACTGATTCATTTAATCTCTCAACAACCCCTGCATGCTTGATCAAAACACCAACACGAATGACAAATGACTGCTTATACAAGCGAGTCGATGAATCATTTACTCCAGTGATTTGCTAAAAAGATTAATAATTTAAAAACAACACCACTGTGCTTCAGTCTGACCTAAAGCGATAGTTCACCCAAAAATGAAAATTGCTTCATTAATTCTCTCTCATGTGGTTTTAAACATTTACGAGTTTCTTTCTGCTGTTAACACAAAAGAAGATGTTTTGAAAAATGCTAGCTGCTAGCAAGTCAATTGGTGCAAGCTACTGTACCAGCATTCTTCAAAATATCTTCTCGTGTTCGACAGAAGAAAGACATTCAATGATGACAGCATTTTTAATTATTTGAGTAAACTATGCCTTTAATCTACTACGGCTTTGTGTCAAATTGTTGAGGCAACTAAACAGACAGACCATATAAATATTGTGTTTAGGCATGGGACTATAACGTTTTTAAGTTATACCGCTGTTTGGAAAAGTCAAGGTTTTAAAAATTTTCTGTTATACCGTTCCTAAAATATGTGTAAGATTTAAAAAAAACAAATACTTTTTAGGACAACAGTATCTCCAGCAGAAAAGATGTCCAAAGATCCTGTTTTGAATTGTAAAGAAATCAGTGTTTTTAAACTAATACGCCAGCAGAAGTCAATGATTCATTTGCATTATTTAGCCTGACATGTGTACTGTTCCAAAATATTTAAAATGTTTTTCAAAATAAAATATATTGGCTGCATGCAAAATAGCCTACTACTTGAATTTGCTACTCAACTGATATGAATGAATATATATGTGAGTAGTATGAATCATGTGACATACCCGCTTCATTCCCGTTCATAATTCTTTTGCTGTGCATGATGGTATAGCGCAGCGTCCATTGGATGTGCCCTTTAGAATTTCACCGGAAGTAGTAGGTCATCCGGATACTTCTCGCATACTGTTTTTTCGAATTCTATGGATTCAAACATACTACTTGGCTTGCATACTGTTTTTAGCGTACTATATAGCAGTGTTTCTCAACTGGTGGGTCGCAACCCAAAAGTGGGTCGCAGGAACATTTTCAGTGGGTCGCGGAGTGTGTGGTCAAAAAAAACAACAAAAGTTTAATTTTTAACTTGTTTTGCGTATACCGGACTTTTATTTTGAAATGCGCGCACGACAACTGTTCCCTTTGGAATCGACATGGAAACCGTCACATTGCCGAGCGACACAGAGAGTCAGCTGGTGGAGCTGTCATGTGATAAGACACTGAAACAGAAATTCAGTGAAGTAAGCCTCTCCCAGTTTTCACGATCTGAGAGTGTGATCAAACCCATCCCATTCAGAACTACGTATTTGTATGAAAGTGGATATCTTCCTTGGTGCAGCTTGAGTCAAAGCTAAGGAACAGGTGGGACATAGAGCACGATCTTCGGGTAGCACTGTCTACCATCACTCCTGTTAAGTGAAACAGATGTTTATAATTGCTGTCATATTAGATGTAAAAATGTAAAAATTTTACAATTTGCTGATTTGTTCTGTTCAACAGGATCAGTGTTAATGTTTTATTAACAGTTCAGTTTTGTTCATGGTAACAACCTTTCCTTACCCTAACCACTGTTTACAGTGTTTGTCGTTTTTACTTTGCAATATTTCCATAATTTGATACATTTTGTTAAATGTCAGCAATAAAATATTGTTTATTTGTAAGTCTTGCTGATTTTCTCTTGATTTTTCTTTTACTACTTGTGTATGTTAACAAATAAATACAAATTAATTATAATTCCAAAAATTATATTACAGTTCCTAAAAATTTCGGTCGCGGCTTGATGACCATGTAAAAATGTGGGTCCCATGGCCAAACCAGTTGAGAACCACTGCTATATAGTATGGAAGTATGTGATTTGGGAAGCAGCCAATGTGATCAAATTGGAAGAAAAGTTCTTCCCAGACATTTAAAAAGAATATATTTTAGAGCAGTAATCACAATACCCTGATATTTTTATCCAAGGTTATCATATCGTTAGAATCTTATACTGACCCATGTCTTTGTGTTTAAAATGTAAGCTAGCGCAGAACAAAATAAAGTTCCATTTGTCAGTCTACTAGCATAAAGGTTTATACTACTAAACTGGATACAGAAAGCTGTTCATACATACATCTAATGACAGATGTAAGGGAGCATTTGAAATCAGAGAAAATCTGATTCTCCCTAAAAAGAAAAAAGAAAAATCCTATAAAATCTGGCAACCTTTCATGGATTATTATAAATTCTGCAGAAAATAGTTAAATTGAATTGGGTTATACTAAATTAGATTAAAACTGAAGGTCAGAATTTAGTTTTTATTTATTATTTATTCTGTTTTGTATTTATTTATTTTTATTTTATTATTATTTACTTAATGTATTTATCTATTTTTTTTCTTCCATATTTATTGCTTGTATATTATATCATTCATTCATTAATTTTCCTTTCGGCTTAGTCCCTTTATTAATCCGGGGTCGCCACAGCGGAATGAACCGCCAACTTATCCAGCATTTGTTTTACGCAGCGGATGCCCTTCCAGCCACAACCCATCTCTGGGAAACACATCCATACATTCTCATTCACACACATACACTACGGACAATTTAGCTCACCCAATTCACCTGTACCGCATGTCTTTGGACTTGTGGGGGAAACCGGAGCACCCGGAGGAAACCCACGCAACCACGGGGAGAACATGCAAACTCTACACAGAAATGCCAACTGGCCCAGCTTTGATCGAACCAGCGACCTTCTTGCTGTGAGGCGAACGTGCTACCCACTAGGCCACCGTGGCGCCCTGTATATTATATCTTTTATTGTTAATTGTTGTGTAAATGTTTATTAGCCCAAATTTGTAAGTCATTGTGTGTGTATTTTAAAAAAAAATTAAAAAAATAAATAAATAAAATATAAGTTAGCCAATGCTAACTTGTTGTTTATTTCATAAAAGCCTTTCACAATCTTAACCCTTGGTTGGAATATAAACATGAGGGTTAGAATTACAGTGACCTTAGCTCTAGCAAACAGCACCACAAAAAAAAAAAAAAAAAAGCTGCGGATTTCTAGGATGTTTAATTCAAAGGGCAAATACTCCTCAAACTTATGTCTCGCTCTTGGTCAAGCAATCACCAATTCCACCTCCTGCAATTTCCCCCGTTACCATGACAATTTGAATCATTATGGATTCAGGCTACTAGAAACAAGTCAAGAGGCTTTTTTTTTTATTCCCGAAAAGAAAATCACCTCGTCTCTGCTCATACTCGCTCTCCGAAAGTACAGAGAAGCGTTTCATAAAGACGGAATATGGTTGATGAAAATATATGTGTGAACATGCGCACGTACATTAAATTTCTTCCCACACAATTTGGATATGACTTAATATTCCTGCAATGTAACGAGCGTTCAGTCGCTCCCTCTCCTACACACATTTTTTTTTTTCCCATCTCTTCTTTTTGTTCACTCCTCCGCTGGTTTGTTTTATCCCAGTCCCGGGAGATAGAGAGGTGCAAAGAGAGCTTTTTTTTCTTTCTTAGGATACCCCGTTTCGTTTCACTATGCCTCTCGGTCCACTGCCATTAAAGACACTTGCTCGTATGTGAGACACACACATACACGTAACATCCCCTATCTCTCTTAACCTCACTCTCCTGACGCTATCTGTGCCAGATGCCACAGCTCAGGATCCATAATTCATCAGCCTGCCAGACAGTATCCATGAACCCTACGCTCCACGACTAGCTCTGAGATTGTGAGACAAAAGACAGAGGTGGATTGAGAAAAGATATGGCGTTGCTGTGATTCTGAATACAGCCGCATTATGTTGCGCTCTTGATCATTTGGTAGCACTTTATATAATAACTACACACTTTGAATCATTTAATCAAGCATTATTACACGGCTCTCTGGAATACTTAATTGTAATTGGTCAGTCTTGACAATCCGAGGTATGTTATTCCCCGATAACAACCACTTAGTAAGTCACTGATTATACTTATATGCTTGCCTGTTTTTGGCAAGTGTCATATTGTGACTTAATAATATGTAGGTTAGTGTATGATCCACTCAGCCATTTTCATTTCTGTCAGCTTTGCCTTTAATTAATGAATGAATAAAATATTACAGATCAGAACAACGTTTTGTGTCATTTTGTGGCAAGTAGCGGTGTAATAAGCAGGATAAAGTACATAGATTTTTGCTAAATTAATGTATTATATACATCAATATATTAAAAATGCTGGTGCTACAGCTAAACATTCACATCCATACCTAGATATATAATATATATTATATTCACATCCACATTTATATGCTTGTCTAATTTTGCCGCTGTTTTTGAATGATAAGCATCATCTTGAGACTTAATAATATGTAGGTTAGTGTATGCTCCATTCAG
>CAIGQQ010006515.1:1977576-2008186 GCA_903798035.1 Danio albolineatus | reverse complement strand
TTAATTTAATTTAATTTAATTTAATTTAATTTAATTTAATTTAATTTGGAGGGGCGTGGCTAAGGTTTTTTAGACAATCCGCCAAACTGAAATTACCAGAGAAGGACTGATATTCCAGAGCAGAAGCAATTAGTCAAACTTTGATTAAAGATTACCAAAACAAACTGTCTTTATTTATTCATCACCTCAATACTAACAATGTGTGCTGGTTAAATTAAAAAAAAGTGTCAATTTTGAATTCATGCAGACTTTCAAAAAAAAAAAAACAAGGATTCTTTTTACCCTTCTTATATAATACGTTGTATTTACATTCATAGCTTCTATTGTGATATTAAATTAACCTGACGGCGAGTCAAAATCAGGCCTAAAATCATCCAGTTGTGATATAAACATAACGCTATTGGCTGTTTTTGAAAAGAGGTAAGAGCTACTCATTTTGTTCCACCCTGTCTTACTGTTCAGTTGAGTTTGTCAAACATCAAATAAAAATGCATATCTGAAAGCGCCTCATGGTATCTTTAAGACTAACAATGTGCGCTAGCAAAACAAACACTGTAAATGTTGATTTCCCTCAGACTTTCAAAAGAAACAAGCCCTTTTTAATGCATTTTTCATTATTAAATACAATACCTGATTAAATCTCTCACTCATGTCATGTCACTGTTTCTAAACGGCTAATCGTGTTCATGAATACTTTAACATTCCGTACGAATCATTTATTCATTGCCTGTTTAAGAGAAGCCCAATAAATCATTAAATCATTAAAATCCGATCGGGTCAGCGTGGCAGCCAAAAGCGAAAGCCTCATTTCGATCCTGTAATTGATCAAAGCGAAAGAAAAAAGGAGACCCGGTGAGCCCTCGTGTTTCCACGGCGAACTCCAAGGTTTTAGAAGCATCCGTAATGAGCCCTAATGATGGACGGTGTGGGCAAAGAGCCAGGTAATCTTGGCAGCCCACTTTTTCTGACATTTCACTTAATGTTAGCAGGGTGATATCTCTTCGCCCTCTTTCTCCGTCTCGATTTTCTCTCGCTAAGCCATGGGTGATAAGCCTCGTCCAGGTGTCAGTCGACTGAGGTCTTTCTCTCGCCTTATCTCGCACGCTGAGCTTCAGACATTGTTTTCACACCGCCAGGCTTAAGACGCTACAGGTAAGAGCGCAAGTGCCAGAACAACTGCTTGTTATGATATGAAACTCTGAGAAGAGGGAATACAGCAGATTTCGTTCAGTGTTCGACTATGTATTCAGAACTGGAGGGACCAAATGTAATCAATTAATGATGAAGTTTTGTATTTCAGACGTATACGCAAAGTCAAATACAGTTTAAGTTCAAGTTACAAAGAGCACTTTTCATAAAAAGTATTGTGAAAGAAGCAGCTTTACAGATAGTCATGGTGCTAATGGCTATAAGATCTTAACTTCAAGCCATGCAGGGCGTTCACACCGAAGGCGGTGAGAGTGTCAAAGTAGTTGGAAGTTATTCCTTTTCAACTGAAGCCAGAGGCAATAAGCGGCAAAGAGCGACAAGCGACAAGGAGCGATGTAGCGCATCTTCGTCTGTGTGGGTGTCGAGGAGAGTTGAAATCTAGTCAACTCTATGGTAATGAGCGATGATGTGGTTAGGCAGCAAACAATCAGCGGCTTCAGAGGATTCCAGAGAACACAGTCCTGTGAACTTTGGTTCCGACCAATCAGCAGCTTCAGAGGCTCCGACAACAGTTGTTTTCAAGGGTTTCATTATTGCGTTCGCCGAATTTCCAATTATTTCCAATTTCTTTTCTTACAGAGACATAAATAAAAAAGTACTACTGGCGAGTTACTGATGGAAATGAATATTCATGCTAGAAAACACATTTTTTTGTGGGAATGTAAGTGGTTTGCTGATATGCGTCAACGGCTTCTTTAAATACGAGATCAATGTAGCGAATTTTGACGCTCTCGCTGGCGAAGCAGTGAAGGTAGACGGTGGCCAGGGTGGCCAGAGTGAACTTTGACGCTCTCACAGCCTTTGGTGTGAATCAAGCGTCAATCTCCCTCGTGAAGCTAATACGGAAGTAAGTGAAACTGCAATTCATCGAAATGCAGCTAGTCCTGGCTCCATAATAGAGCACATTTCCATTGAGCTCAATGTTAAAATGGCCTACTTTACAGCAGAAAAAAAGGTGGTTACAGCCTGGTACAAAGAACGATTCTAGTTTATATAGCTAAAATTACCCTGTGAGGGGGTAAAAACTGTTTTCCTTTATATTAAGTTATATCAGGTTTGCATAATTAAGTGCGTGGCCACTTGAGTGACAGGTCTCGCTGGTCACCATCACTTCACCTCAGCTGATTCCGGCTGATTAGCCGATTACCTCAGCATTTACGTTGTATTTTTGTTTTGTTTTATCTTTACACAGTCAACTGCCTTTTGGAATTATTTCTTACAATTATCAGATCATATGGCATGCTGTGCACTTAATTGCGCTCACAAACCGTTCATGTGGCCTCCATTTGCCAGGTGAGTGAAATTATATACTTATATTCCATATCTATAAATGTATTTATTTGATTTAGGATAATTTATCATTTATAATTTTCTTTAGAGCTGTAATGCACTCCAGACTTGGTCAGATTGATTAGCCGTAGGCTATAGTACAGTTATCTGAAGTGTTGTCATACAGTGTTCTGCCTGGATTTCATAAATATCTTTGCACTTACTAACACAGACTATATTTGAAGTACTTGGAAGTACTTCGCGTTTTCCTCCTCTAGAAAAACGTCATAAGAACAATGTTTAGTGGCTCAATGTATTACAACAGTGTTTTTAAAAGGCTAAACACTTTATTGATATAGTGTACAACCAAGCTCATGTGGTCAGAACACAAACGAGTCGCAGGTAACGAAGTGTTCTCCCAAAGAAAAGCTCGTCTAAGCAAAATGCTAGCTGGTGTCTGTAGCTCCGCTCACGCTCCACCTCTTTGCCCTTATTTGGTTACCCTCGGCAATGACGCGAGAACAAAATGGTTGGTCACGCCCACTGGTAGCTTCTTTTGCGCTCTTCAGAAACCTATGGGTGACGTCATGGATACTACGTCCATATCTTTTACAGTCTATGGTGTAAATTTTAGCAGTTTAGAGCTGGGCAATGACATATATTCAACAATGCAAACAATCGAAAAAGTTCAAAAAAAGAGTGTAAATCCAATGAATCTTTTTTTTTTTAGTGTATGGCCTTTACTTGCAGTACTGTAGCAAAAGTCTTAGTCTTACCTGAAAAACAAGTGTACCAAGTGTTTTATTTGCAAAGAGTGGTCATACCAAATGTTGATTAGATTTAGTTAATTGATAAATAAAATGTATTTTTACACAAGTGCCTAAAACTTTGAACAGTACTATAGAATTGCTGGTAGGTTTGATCAGATCAGATATCTGTGTGGAGCACTGGCTGCTGTCAGACTCCGATAATTTCAGAATCTCAGGGGGGGTGAAAATACTAGTTGTCTAAGACTTTTGCACAGCACTGTATACTATGAAATTGGACATGTTTAAGGGTCAATGGGATGTCCCATTTGTGTGTTTGCATTAAAGTAAGTCTGCAAAAGTGCTTTTATATACTGCAGAAAGCATTTTAAATGCAATAAGTGAAGTTTCACAAACTAATTTCGAGAGGAGCATGTGATATGATTGATCTCATCTGTAATCATTAGTAAGACAATCGGATTATTCCAAACTCAATATAAATATCCCGTCTAGCATTACGTTTTCGAAGAATCCCCCGTCCGCCCCATCTCCCCCTTTCCTCCTTTACTAGGGGGAGCTCTCGAGAACCAGGGACAGCATGCCAAACCTGCTATTATTATCAAGCAATATCTAAGTGTGAACTCTAGAAGGTTTGTTAAAATGAAATGTCAAAATATTGGTAAAATACTGTTTCAGCATGATGTATAATTATGTGAAATGACAAATGGGTGAGAAGTAGTGATTTAAAGGATGGTGACAAAATACAAAGATTTAAAATGACGATTCATTAGCCTTTTAGGGCTGCAGCGTAGTAGTCAACTGATTTTGTACTAAATAATCCTGACAATAATTTTTTGGGAATATTAACAAATATGTGGCATTCATCATTGCCTAGTCATTATTTGCTTAACATAAACTATCAGAAAACTAAATAAATAAATAAATATAAAAAAAGCAGCATTCACTTTGATTGCTGTTATTTTAAAAACACCCCTTTCTTCTTAAGAGTTGGGCAAAAATACATCTGCAGGTTGTTTTCCCTAAAACCAGGTTCTTATTTGAGTAATTTATTACATTTTATGCACTTTGCCTTTAAGAATAAACCATTAAAAAGCAGTTCATTTGAGCATTAATCTGAATCTCTGGGAGTTGCAGAGCCAGATCTGATGATCCAAATGGGTAATGAAGGATGCAGTGAAGAGACGCAGTCTGCAATTAGCTCTGTGTGAGCTAATGTTCGGATTCAAAAAAATCATTTCAATCTTCCAGGCGATGTCCTATTTGAAAAGACCAGCAGGAACTTTTTCTTTTAAATTTTTTTCCGAGTGCTAATTTGGTGCTGGTCTACATGACGGACCAGCGCAGACATACTGTTTACCCCGCGGGTGCGGGAATGATTGGAAGACCAAGAAGGTCAAGAAGAATTAACATTTCATATCTTGGCTAATAAATATTAATTATCGAAAATGATCGCTGTGAAGCAGACAAACAAGCACAAGCCATTGCAGGATTATCGCTTCCCTCTTGTAAGCACTTTGTTTGGTCCTAAATGTGTTTTATTGCTGCCATTTGTTTTCACTAAGCAAAATCCTCAAAATTCAAGGTTGTTTTTGTAAAACATGAGGAAAGTCAGACATTTCTGGAAGTGGAAGAACATAATGGTTGCCAGGCCTAATAAAATTCAGCCAGCAGGATGGGTCAAATATGTAGCATGGTCTTTCTGGAGAAGCTGACCACTAACTAGGGCAGCAGAAAATAAAATGTGATTTATCGATTCATTGTTATTGATTCTCTAATGATTCTGAATCAATTCTCAAAAGTTCAGAATCTATTCGGTATTAAAATAAAGATTGCGTCAAGTGTTGACAGTTACATGAACGTACGCTGCAGAATCTGCTTCATTTGGTCAAAAATGAAAAAATGTAAGACCTGTCAGGATAGTGTGGACTTTCTTGACCGTTGTGTGACCAGTGCTGAATTAAAAAAAAAAAAAAAAACTTTGAGTTGCATTAGATGCATCATAAACTGCATTTCTCATCTGAGTGTGCCTCACACAGGTGAGTGGGCTTGACAAACCACCTGTAGAAAACACTCTTTCAATTCTCTGACACTTTAACCGACATTAGCACCAGTTTTGCTCATTTTTACCAGTTTTTTTCCTGCATTCACTGAATATAAATAATAATATTGTGCATTTATGAAGTGTGCTTCACACAGGTGAGTGGGCTTGACAAACCACCTGTAGGACCAGTCTTGTCTCTCTAAAAAAAAAAGACACTGCCCTCCTTATTCTAGTACTTAATTCTCTGAGCACAAACAGTTCCTTTATATAATTAACACTTCTTGTGTGTATTGCCTCTTCTTGTTGAATCGCTGAATGCCTCTTTAATTGTAGGACAATTTGAACAAGAGCCTCCACTAAATGACAATGTTAATTCTTTGCGACCAAAGAACGCAGACAGGGTGGTGTTAATGCAATACATGATAGTAAACCACACTGAACTGAACTAAAACTGAACCTAAACTCTGAACACTGGACTGACACGGTTTCACTGTACTAAAACATCTATGTTAAGCTGCTTTGACACAATCTACATTGTAAAAGCGCTACAGAAATAAACATGAATTGAACTGAATTGAACATAGAGACTGATTTTTAGATTTTTATAGAATTGTAATTCAGCAAATTGCAGCAAGATAAGTGGAAGCTTGTGGCTTGTGTTCTTCAAACATGTACAGTGATTGAAAGAGAAAACTAACTTACTGCTCAAATTAAAATATATTTTCCAAATATCATTTTTATGAACATTTCAGCTTTGGTGACAATTATTTGTTAAAAGATTAAACAGACAAAAAAATAACAATGCATTGAGAACTTTTTATGATGAGAACTGTTTGTTCTTTTTAATAGTGTTTTATATTTTGATGTTTCAATGTTTCATTAAGCGCTTGTTCATCCTGAATTTAGCTTTGTTAATAAAAATAAGTCATTTTTAAGATGTCAGTACTGTCATATGCATCCCGGACTCATTCTCATTACTACCCCTATATACATTTCTGGAGAGCATACCTTTGTTTTTAAAAACCTGCAGATACAATATTGTATACTTTGTGAAAGCTACCACCACAGTGACAAGACACTTTGTACCTTAACAGTGTCAAAAATGCTTACCAAACATTTATTAAAATGCCTTAAATGTTTAGTTTACAATACCTACAGTTTTATGTTTTACCAGTTGTTTTGTATTATTGTACTTTAGAACTAAAAATGTATGTTTATAAGTATCTTTAAACATATACTTTTAAATGATGATTCTTGTTTTAATATGGAAATTATTCATAAAAATCACTTTGCCTTTCCAGTCATATTTATTTTTATAGATACTGTAATAAAGAAGGAGTTGTTCAACACTTTTGCACCTTTTATATGAGAACAATTGTGTACTTTCATTTCAGTTTTACCATAAAACGCACAGAACAGTATCATAAGAGGTCTTTTCAGTACCATATAAGGTACAATTTTTACAAAGCTACAAAACTGTTCCTCAAGGAACATTATTTGTACCATCGTGTACCTTTTTTTCTGAGAGTGTACAGTACGTTCTACGTTTTCAGAATGATCCTGTGTTGGTCATGCACAGATTACAGTCATAAAAGCTAAAGCATAAAAAAAATTGCAAATTTAGGTTTGATTTTGTGGAGCAGAAGAAACTGGAAAAAATACATTAAGAATCGTTTTGGTTTTTTATTAATTAATTAATTAGCATGATTTTTTGTTTGTGTGGTCGTTTGGGTTGAGATAAAGGTAATGATTTGGTTGTTTGCATAACTGTATTCCATTATTATTCTGTATGTTGTAAACCAGCAGATTAAACTATATTCATTCATTTTCTTTTCAGCTAAGTCCCTTTATTAATCAGTGCTCGCCACAGCGGAATGAACCGCCAACTTATCTAGCACATGCTTTAAGCAGCAGATGCCCTTCCAGTCACAACCAAACACTGAGAAACACCTATACACTTGCATTCACTCACATACACTATGGCCAATTTAGCTTATTCAATTCACCTATATCGCATGTCTATGGACTTGTGGGGGAAACCGGAGCACCCGGAGGAAACCCAAGCCAACATGGGAAGAACATGCAAACTCCACACGGAAATGCCAAATGACCCAGCCGGGGCTCGAACCAGCGACCTTCTTGGTGTGAGGCAATCGTGCTACTCGCTCCGCCACCGTGACGCCCAGATTAAACTATGTATGTATTTACTGTTCCTCAAGTATCTGCTTAATAATCAAAATACGAATAAAAAAATCATTATGGAATCAGATCATGACTCCCAGAATTGGAATGAGATTAAGCAGATCGTCCCTAAAGATTCCCACCCCTACAACTGACCTGATGATGCATTCAAAACATGATGGATGTGTTCATCGGGGATGTGTCTTGTGTGCTGTTTTTTAAATGTGCATGCACTTGCATACACACATGCATGCATGCAAATGTAATGCAAAAACGCGTTTTCTTAAAAGCAGCCGCTATCAACCCCAGTAAATGGCACCGAAAGCCAGCCAAGAATTTAAGCAGCTAAATGGCCTCTCCAACCCCCCAAAAGAGCCTACAATGAAAGCCTTTAGTTTTCAGCATTAGCTGTCTGAAAATGGCTGGGGAGGAGAACGAAATGAGGAAAAACTCCTTCTTGGCAAGCTGCATGATTAGTCTGTTAGCTGGCATGAGCTGAGGTCTCCCTCCTTTCAGAGCAGGAAGAGAAAAAGAGAGTGATTTCAACTTCCAGAGCTTTCTGTCTGGGGGACGCTCCTCTTGATAACAGCCCTCCTTCCGCTCTTTCCTCTCACTTTTTTTAACACATAAACACATACACACACTTTCTCTGCAGCAAGGCCGGTGGACCGGTTGAGAAGAAGTGCAATCTAGTCTAATTCACGAGTACAGTTTTGGGAGATGGGGGGTTTTTAAATTCCTCTTGCGTCAGCACAAGTCTTGCCTGCAGTCCGCTGGGCTTTGTCATGGTGTGGCATTCGTGTCTGCATTTGTATGAGGGCCTGTTTACACCTGACTTAATGACTTAATTGAAATACACACAGCGCAGCATAATAACGGGCACAAATAGCGGCTGGCAAACGGAAAATAGCAGGTGGAGGTAGTGAATTATTCACACTGAATAACCCCACCGTGTGTTTCATATTGAAAAACAAAAGAAAAAACAGCTTAAACCAGGCTAAGCAAGTTTAAGCTCTGGTTTTAACTTGTTTAAGCTGGTCCTCTAGGCTGCCGTACTGGTACTAGTTTCAGCTTCCCCCTTTTCTTTACTTTTCATATGCTCACGTTGAGAGATCAACAAGACTGTCCATCTAAAAACCAGTCTGGAAGACTATTTTAATTCATTTAGCCAAGGTTTAGCTAAGCCTAACAAGCGAGTGTTTAACCTTAGAGATGCACAAATGAAAATTCTGTTCCGAAACCAAATCATCTGGATCAACATAAACTGAAAAAACTGAAACCTAAATAACTATTTCTTATTTTATTAAGAAATATGAACAAATTTAATTGAAGACTTTTTAAATATAACTCAAAATTCAGATTTTTAAAAGCACAAGGACATAATCATATTTTATGATAGTAAAGTTTTATTGACAGAAAATGTGTGAAAATGCGTCTGGCAAACAGAACAATTGAGCATGGGAGAAGTGAATAATTGACACTGAATAATCCCACCATGCAATCCCTGTTGAAAAACAAAAGAAAAAACAACTTAAACCAGCCTTGTTTAAGCTGGTCCTCCATGTTGCCATACTGGTTAGACTGGACAATTTTGATGGTTTTCAACCAGTTTCAACTCTTTTTTTCAGTTTTCAAATGGTCAGGTTGAGAGATTAGAAAGACTGTCCACCTAAACACCAGTCCGGAACACTATTTAAATCCATTTTAGACCAGCCAAGGTTTAGCTAGTCTACAAGTTTAAGCTAGTGTTTAACCTTACGCCCCATTCACACGGGGCGTCAGCGTCAATGCTTCCCATTCACTTTGAATGAGTGACGTCAGGCGTTGCCAAACTGCATTGTGGATCCATCGGCAACGCTTCAGAGGCGTTGCTCACTGCAGAAGTTGGGAGTTTCTCAACTTTTCAAGCGCAGACGGAAGCGTCAGCCAATCAGATCGCTGTATGCAAATGACGATCACGTCAGCCCCAACTTCAGACACGCCCTCGGTCAAGCGTTGACGCTGAAGCCTCGTGTGAATGCACAGTTAGAGATGCACCGAAATGAATTCTGTGCCGAAACCAAATCTTCTGGATGAACTCAGCCAAAAAACTGAAACTGAAACCGAAATAATCAAGTAATATAAACAAATTTTGGGTCTTTAAACGAAACTCAATCAGTCAGATACTGCTTTTTTAAATGCACAAGCCAATGATATTTTACAATAGTAAAATTTTATTGACGGAAAACGAGTGGATTTTACCAGTGTTGCCATGACAGCACAGTAGCGCAACTCCAAGCAGCAGGAACAAGTATACTACTGTACACAGAAATGTCCTTTCAGGCTGTTATTTGACATATGTGCAGCATATATATACATAAGTATACATGTGCCTGAGGGAACATTCACAGAGAGGAAAATGTGGCTATTTTGAACTACATTGAACACTATTTTGAACACTGAGTTTTTCTCTTTTGGTCAAAAAAAAAAATGCTATTCTCATCTGATTATTTCCATTGAAATCAAATTCACACAACCAACTGAAAAGAGTTCTAAATCCCTCTAAAACCATAAAAACTGACCAACTTAACCCACCACGCTGAAGCGGGAGCCGTCAGCCATCTTAAACAAGCCAAGGTTTAGCTACTGTAATCTCCCAGTCCGAGAAGTTAGCATTCAGCTTGTCAGTTTATCTAATCTCTAACCCTCATCAACTAAAAGTGTCCAACACTCCTCTGAATGTTTAGACTGGAGAAGACAGGCTAAGTTAAACTGTTTACATGGTATTAGATGCTTCTTAAAAGGTCAGGAAGGGAGATCGTTTAAACAGATTAGAGTTGAAACCTGCCCAGTAATACCAAAACCCTTACGTCTGTTCTAAACCAATTGTTTTTCAGCAGAAGTTGTTGGGTTGTCAGAAATTGGATCTTTATAAAACACAAACATCAAAACAGCTCTTCGTCCCTGCTAAAAAAAGGCTGAACCAGCATAAAATGCCCTCAACCAGCACAGAAACTGGCAGACGCTTCATCAGGAATTGAAAGTGCAGTGAAAAACCTCATGAAAACAATGAAGGCTATTGACAGGGCAGTTACTTTGTGACAATCCTGTATCGAGAAGTGTGTTTATACATGAATCTTTCCGTGTGATAAAACTCTCCCCTATAATAATGATTAGCAAAAAAAAAACACTAGAAAAACATCCCACACTTTCGTGCTACAGTGCGCCTACAAAGAGCCTTTGTTCTCCCACAAAACAATTGAAATTTCGAAAAGGATTCCCACAGATTCTAAAAGAGGCTCTTGCGCTTGCCTTTGCTTGAGAAAGTGCCAGAAGCACACAGAACCTTGCGGGGCCTACACGCGTCCGTTTAGCCGAGCGGCATCTCTGTAGCTGATCGACAGCGGGTAAACATTTCAACAAACATACCATCAAGACAGTGTTGTGCGTCAAGGGTTGCACAGAGCATGTGCGAGAGTGCGGGACAACAAAGCTGCAGGAAAAGAGAGAAGAAACCATGCACGGGAACAGAGAGGGAAACAACAATAGCCGTCTTTTATCTTTTTTTCTGTTAGAAGAGGTTAATCAAAGATACAACAGTACTGTGTTGTTAGGGGTGGTGAAGAGGGGGAAAGGAAACAACAAGTGAAAGGGAGAAATAAAAAAGCAACCCGGCAAACTGGCTCACACCAAGTGACTTCGCATAGAACAAAGACCTTCTGGAGAAAATCCCGCAAAATTGGGTTAGGCAGGAGAACTAGAAACCCAACCACTGAGTAAAGAGTCTGGCTTCTGAAGCCCACCCACATTAAAGAAGTGAATCCCAGATCAATCCCGTGTACTGTTTTTTTTCACCTTGTACTGCGTGCAATGAAAAGTGGCGTGCAATAGTGTCCTAAGCAGGCACGGCATGTTTAGCTTACCGCACCTGGTGAGGACTTTGTTGTTGAGTTGAAAAGTGTACTGACTGTTTGACGGTGCGCGTGGCATTCCTGCATTGCATTACTCACCGATGACCAAAGCGACAAGCTCTTTTTTTCCCGATCCCAGACGGTTCTTCACCTCGCACACGAAAGTAGTGTTGACTGTTTCGTCCACCTTCCTCACCAGCAGCCGGTTTTCCTCCACACGTACTGACGAAGGCATCTGACCTGATGCGCTGCAGAACAATTAAGAAGAAACAGGATTTAATTAAAAACTTACTGAAAAATACACTCAGTTTAACAGAGCAAGGAATTTTTAACAGTATTTCCTACAATATTTTTTCTTCTGGAGAAAGTCTTGTTTGTTTGTTTATATTAAAGTCAACTATTTTAGCCCCCTTAAGATATATATATCCCAATTGACAACAAAACAAACCCTAACTTGCCTAATTATCCTAGTTAAGCCTTTAAACGTCACTTTAAAAATATCTTGTAAAATATTATTTACTGTCATCATGGCAAAAATAAACAAAATCAGTTATTAGAAATTATTTATTAAAACTAATATGTTTTTGAACTATTAAAACTATTATGTTATATGGGGGCTAAAAATTCGGGAGGGCTAATAATTCTGACTTCAACTGTATATCTCTACATATCTTCGTAAGACATTAAAGGAATAGTTCACCAAAAAATGAAAATTACCCCATAATTTACTCGCCTTCAAGCCAGCCTCGGTGTAAATAACTTACTTCTTTGACATGAACCCAGTTGTAGTACAGGTTCTTGAATGTCTGAGAATCTTGAATTCACCTCAATTAGCTTCATAAGACATGCGCATTGCATGTATGTTAGTTTACGATGTACTTTCAGCTTTAAAAAAAAAAGACCACTAGCTAACATCAATATATAGCATAGAAGAGCCTTGATAAAATTTACTACGAATGTGTTCTTCTTAAAGAAATACCCTACTTTTTTTGAAAGTAGGCTCATTTTACAACTCCTCTAGAGTTAAAACAGATGAATGTTACAATTTTTTTTTATCCATTTAACCAGTCTCTGGGTTTGCTGAAACATTTTTAGCTTAGCAAAGATCACTGAATCGGATTAGACCATTAGCATCTCAAAAATTTCCAAAAAGTATTTTATTTAAAGCTTGACTCTTTAAATAAAGAGTCGCATAGAAGAGCCTAGATAAATTTACTACGAATGTGCTCCACTTAAAGAAATACTCAACTTTTTTTTTGAACGTGCCTCATTTTACAAGAGTAAAAACAGCCATTCAGCCAGTCTCTGTGTTTACTGAAACATTTTTAGCTTAGCTTAGCAAAGACCACTGAATCGGATTAGACCATTAGCATCTCAAAAATGTCCAAAAAGTCTTTTATTTAAAACTTGACTCTTCTATATTATCTAGTTACCTAACTGGGGACTATTTTAAGGCGCTGCGTAATGTCATTGAGCCTGCTGCAGCCATGCTATGACAGCAAAATTCCTTGATTATTACACCGAAACGAGAGTTGTTTCCTACCAATATCAGCCTAGAAAATAGCTTTTCATTTTCTGTTAGGCAACTTAACTACAGAAGGGTCATGCTTTAAATAGGAAAGTTATCAAAACTCTTCTGAGTGAGACACTAATGGTCTAATCCGATTCAATGATCTATGCTAAGCTAAGCTAAAAGTGCTTCCACCATACACAGAAATGATTTGACAAAAAAATGGTGACCCTAGATGACATAAAATAAGCCTATTTCCAAATATTTCCAATAGTGCTCCTTTAAAGAAGAAAGTCATATCCACCGAGGACGGCTTGAGGGTGAGTAAATTAGGAGATCGTTTACATTTTTGGGCATAAAAGGCAGAAGACATGTGCATGTGTTATTCTGCTATTCTTTTAAACAACACTATTACAATTAGGCCTACTCCCAAATAAAACCACAAGGGTCATACATTAGCCAACTAACGCAAAACTGTACAAACAAACTGCTTCATCTAAGTGCATGTTGCCCAATAAATCTTGCTAATAAATGTTGTTTCTCGATCTGTATCGATTCGCGTTCTCCTTTGTTGTGTTGAGAAAATGAAGTTGAGCCAGTGAAGCGTTAATAGGCTGCTGTTGCTTTATACCGCGGGCACAGACGCTTCTTCAATTCAGAGCCAATTAGCCTGTAGCTGCTGTTAGCGGCAAGAACTGCCATATTTGACTTGGTTTCAGTCATATCGGAGCTGGTGCAACAACACATAAATATAAATAAGAAATATGGATTCCTTCAGACTAAATGAATACTAATGCTAATGATACGGAATGAAAACAAAGGCTTCTGTTGTTTCCTTCTCTTCAGAGCAGATGCTGCCATCATTTACTCACCCGCGTGTTGCTGCGGTTCGTTTAAATTAATTAATTTTTTCTGCACAAATGGATATAAAAGTGGACAGGATATGTACATGAACGTTATATTTGTTTTAGATCTTTTTAGATGAAAATGGTCTAATTCTTCAACATAATTCATTCATGGAAAAATATGAGATAAAATGTTCCTTTAGAGAATTTAATACGCTAAGTAAAGCTATTCCTATTGCTTTAAAAAATTAATACATAATACTATAACATATTTTAAATGTATCTACTAAATTACCTGAATTAAAGATTGGAGAAGCGGGTATCGTAGATAAAAAAATGTAATAACAAAGTAATTGGAAATATTTTAAAAAGTAAATTATTTGTAGATTTTAATACACCATCAAGACTGAAACAATTTGAAAATAGTGTATTTAAAAAAGATTTTTGTAAATATCTTAAACGGACAATTTTACCGAAGATGAAAGATTTAAGATGCAATTTAGAATAATCAATTATACATATCCAGCAGCAGAAATTTTACGAAACTAAATTCAGACTTGAGGTAGACCCTTGTGTTTTTTGTTTTGTAGAGCCTGAAACCATTGAACATTTATTTTTCTCTTGTCCAGTCATAAAAAAAGTTTTGGCAGGATCTTTGCAGTTGGCCGAGTAACAATATAGATACTGACATTCCTTTCCTAAATTTGATGAAGGTTTTGGTTTATGCAGATGATTTTCCCAAGAAAATTTCATTGATGTTAAAAATTATTATCATTATAGGTAAATATTACATACACAAAAGTAAATGGAATAACAGTAAAACCTTGATTAATTGCTTTAAAAATGAATGTAAAACATATTTAGAGTCTTTAAAAGTAATATCCAAAGAAAATAAGGCTACAGAGGAACTATAAAAAACTATGGCTGAGTCTCTTTCCTTTTAAAACTGTTCAAATTTTCTTTTTAATGTAATTGTTATTATGTTTTTTTGTGCGTAACCCCCCTAACATTTTTTTACATTATTTTCCCTTTCTTTTAATGTTAAAATGGTTGTATGCACTGTATAATGTAAATGGGATTGAAAAGTGTGTATATATTGTTATATGCCGTGTTTGTTCCCATTTGAGTTTTTGTAAATTGAAAATGTTAATAAAAAAAAAATAATAAAAAAAAGGATATGTACATGTGTATCAAACTGTGTTGTTTTAACTTCTGCACTTGTAGAACTTGAAACTTCTGGTTGTTTATATTCATTTTAAAGCACTAATGGCATCGATACATAAATCCCAAGATCGATCTTTGAGTTTGTGCTGATTCAAATGTTAAAATAGCTTGCAAATAAGTCACCTACCATTAAATTTACCTCGGCTGAGTCATTCAGTGTCTACAGCTCATTAGTTCACTAGACAAATTAACTTTATAGATTTGTCCTGAAGAAAATTGTAATGATAATTGGATTAATTTTTTTTAAAAGAGCCACAGTTGCTTCAATAAAGCACTGTTTAATAAAACAGCTATAAGTAACAAAAAGGGCATCTTTACTACAAAAGATTTGCATTAGTGCTGCACCATTATTGAAAAAATCTGACAATGTTTTGTTTTTCTGCGTTATACACTCACCGGCCACTTTATTTCTAATCAGACAATCGCATGGCAGCAACTCAATGCATTTAGGAATGTAGACATGATCAAGATGATCTGCTGCAGTTGAAACCGAGCATCAGAATGGGGAAAAAAGGTGACTTAAGTGACTCTGGTTGTTGTTGAGTATTTCAGAAACTGCTGATCTACTGGGATTTTCATACACTACCATCTCTAGGGTTTACAGAGAATGGTACGAAAAATATGAGATATCCAGTGATCGGCAGTTCTGTGGGCACAAATGCCTTGTTGACGCAAGAGGTCAGAGGAGAATGCCCAGACTAGTTTGAGCTGGTTTGAGAAAGGCAATAGTAACTCAAATAACCACTCGTTGGTGGTTAACCATCTCTGAATAAACAACACGTCAAACCTTGAGGCAGATGAGCTACAGCAGCAGAAGACCACACTGGGTGCCGCTCCTGTCAGCTAAGAACAGGAAACTGAGGCTACAATTCACACAGGCTCACCAAAATTAGAAGATTGGAGAAACGTTGCCTGGTCTGATGAGTCTTGACTTTTGATGCGACATTCGGGTGGTGTGATCAGAATTTGGCATCAACACCATGAAAGCATGGATTCGTTCTGCCTTCAGGCTGCTGGTGGTGGTGTAATAGTATGGGGGATATTTTCTTGGCACTTTGGGCCCATTAGCAGCAATTGAGCATCATGTCAATCCCAGAGTCTACCTAAGTAAAGTTGCTGACCATGTCCATCCCTTTATGACCAATGTGTATCCAGCAGGATGACATGTCATGTCATAAAGCACCAATTATTTCAGACTGGTTTCTTGAACATGACAATGAGTTCACAGCACTGAAATGGCCTCCACAGTCACCAGAACTCAATCCAATAGAGCACCTTTGAGATGTGGTGGAATGTGCAGCAACTGTGTGATACTATTAAGTCAATATGGACCAAAATCTTTAAGGAATATTTCCAGTAACTTGTTGAATCTATGCCACGAAGGATTAACACAGTTTTGAAGGCAAAAGGGGGTCCAATCCAGTACTAGTAAGGTGTACCTAATAAAGTGTACATTGCAATATGAATATAATTACAGCAGATGACTTAAATAGCATAATTTGGAAATATTCAAAATTTTACATTACCTAGGTAGTGTATTTTTTATTTTGTAGCACAAATAATGATAAAAGTCATGCTTTGTATAGCTTAAGGGTTTTAAATATCAAAATTCGTTGGTCATTTGAGCGAGATGCTAATGGTCTAATCCGATTCAATGATTTATGCTAAGCTAAGCTAAAATTGCACCCGCAAGACCTAGAGATCAGCTGATTGGACTCAAAATTGGTAAAAGTCAACAATTTAACTTTAGGAGAGTTATAAAATGAGCCTATTTTCAAAAAAGTTGAGTATTGCCTTAACCCACAGCAAGCCACTGATTATCCGTTACATATTTTCAGATACAAAAAAAGGAATAAAATATAGAAAATATAGAAAAAAATAAATATTACACACATGTAATATTATGGATAATACGCACAATGTAACAACAGAAGAGTCAAGCTTTACTTAAAGGTTTTATCTATCAAAACTCTGGTCATATTTGAGTTACATGCTAATGGTCTAATCCGATTCATCGATCTATGCTAAGCTAAGCTAATATAAAAGTGCTCCCGCAAGACCTGGAGATCGGCTGAATGAATAATAAAATGGTCAACAGTTTATCTCTAGAAGAGTTATAAAATTAGCTTATTTTCAGAAAAGTTGAGTGTTGCTTTAAAGGACAGTGAGGCATTAATTATTCCTTAAATATTCTCCAACACAAATTAAGAAATTAAATATTGAAAAATTAAATAGTACACACATTATGGATAACACGCACAATGTAACTACAGAAGAGTCAAGCTTTATTTTTAAAATATTTTTTTATCTATCAAAACTCTTGTCATTTTTAAGTGACATGCTAATGGTCTAATCTGATTCAATGAACTATGCTAAGCTAAGCTAAAAATTCTCCCACAGGACCTGAAGATCAGCTGAATGGATTAAATTTTTTTAAAAGTCAACAGTTTAACCCTAAGAGAGTTGAAAAATGAGCCTATTTTCAGTATTGCCTCAATGCAAGGCAAGCCATTGATTATCCCTTACTATGTTTATTTTACTAAACATCTCACTTATCTTATTTTGGCCAAAATAAACATGTACATCGTGTTTGAAATGAAATAAATTGAGAAACTTACACTCTCCAGGAAATCTCGCTGGGTTCCGGGTTGGCATCAGCCTCACAGGTCAAATAGGCATCAGTCCGACCCATATACCAGTTATTGTCATATCCGTCTATAGTCACAGTGGGTGGGTCTAGGGAAAAAAAAATCAAGAGTAAGTGTAAGAGAGACATCTGCAAATCCTGCATTGAAATATCAGTTCAAAGGCTGGTTATCTGCGGTTCAGAGAAGATCGAGTTTTGCTGAAGGCTGCACAGCCCTATAGACTTACAAAGCACTTTCACATGCTTAAGAAACACAGAATGAAAGTGCAAGAGGTGAGGATGTTCCAACCGGGCCGTTTATAAAAAGAATGGTGAAGTTGCAAATCTGTGACATCCTCAAATATTCCAGCTCAGCTATGCAAACACAGACACCTCTGTAAATAGCTTTCATGGAGAGAGAAAAAAGAAAAAAAAAAACGTGAACAATGTGTTGAGGCAGACATATAACAGAGGCGAAGATGCTTAAATGCATTTTTTCAATGTGAAGAGGGGTGGGTGGTGAGAAAAGGTGTTATGAGCAAATGATACCAGAGGGATTATGAGTTCATAAGTGTGTCACTGAGAACGCACTTCTTTACAGGATTAGTTCGGCTAGAAATGAAAATTCGGTGCTCGTTCAACTCACTTCCGTGTCTTTTTGAAATCGCACAACGTTCTTTCTTCCGTGAAACACAAAAAGAGGTGTCTGAAATAATCTGCTGGTTGGCTTTACTTTTCAATGGCAATGAATGGGAACTCAACCAACATATTTTTACAGGAGTGCAGAATTATTAGGCAAGTTGTATTTTTGAGGATTAATTTTATTATTGAACAACAACCATGTTCTTAATAAACCCAAAAAACTCATTCATATCAAAGCTGAATACTTTTGGAAGTAGTTTTAGTTTGTTTTTTTAGTTTTAGCTATTTTAGGAGGATATCTGTGTGTGCAGGTGACTATTACTGTGCATAATTATAACGCAACTTAACAAAAAACAAATATATACCCATTTCAATTATTTATTTTCAGCAGTGAATCCAATATAACATCTCAACATTCACAAATATACATTTCTGACATTCAAAAACAAAACAATAACAAATCAGTGACCAATATAGCCACCTTTCTTAGCAAGGACACTCAAAAGCCTGCCATCCATGGATTCTGTCAGTGTTTTGATCTGTTCACCATCAACATTGCGTGTAGCAGCAACCACAGCCTCCCAGACACTGTTCAGAGAGGTGTACTGTTTTCCCTCCTTGTAAATCTCACATTTGATGAAGGACCACAGGTTCTCTATGGGGTTCAGATCAGGTGAACAAGGAGGCCATGTCATTAGTTTTTATTATTTTAGACCCTTTCTTGCCAGCCACGCTGTGGAGTACTTGGACGCTATGATGGAGCATTGTCCTGCATGAAAATCATGTTTTTCTTGAAAGATGCAGACTTCTTCCTGTACCACTGCTTGAAGAAGGTGTCTTCCAGAAACTGGCAGTAGGACTGAGAGTTGAGCTTGACTCCACCCTCAACCCGAAAAGGCCCCACAAGCTTATCTTTGATGATACCAGCCTAAACCAGCCACGGGCCCATCCATCTGGCCCATCAAGACTCACTCTCATTTCATCAGTCCATAAAACCTTAGAAAAATCAGTCTTGAGATATTTCTTGGCCCAGTCTTGACGTTTCAGCTTGTGTGTTTTGTTCAGTGGTGGTCATTTTTCAGCCTTTCTTACCTTGGCCATGTCTCTGAGTATTGCACACCTTGTGCTTTTGGGCACTCCAGTGATGTTGCAGCTCTGAAATATGGCAAAACTGGTGGCAAGTGGCATCTTGGCAGCTGCATGCTTGACTTTTCTCAGTTAATGGGCAGTTATTTTGCACCTTGGCATTTCCACACGCTTCTTCACACGCGTCCCTGTTGATTATTTTGAATGAAGCGCTTGATTGTTGGATGATCACGCTTCAGAAGCTTGGCAATTTTAAGAGTGCTGCATCCCTCTGCAAGATATCTCACTATTTTTGACTTTTCGGAGCTTGTCAAGTCCTTCTTTTGACCCATTTTGCCAAAGGAAAGGAAGTTGCCTAATAATTCTGCACACCTGATATAGGGTGTTGATGTCATTACACCACACCCCTTCTCTTTACAGAGATGCACATCACCTAATATGCTTCATTGGTAGTAGGCTTTCGAGCCTATACAGCTTGGAGTAAGACAACATGCATAAAGAGGATGATGTGGTCAAAATACTCATTTGCCTAATAATTCTGCACTCCCTGTGAAGATGAGACACAAAAAAGTTTCTAAAGTCATATTAAATTTGATGCTAAAAATCAATACTGGTCAATAAAAGCATTAGTTCACCATAACATTAAAATTCCCTCATGGTTTACTCACACTCGCGTGGTTCGAAACTTTTATTTCTTTATTGTGTGGAACATAAAACAAGATATTCTGAAGAATGTTGAAAAAAAGCTGTCATTGACATCTATAGCATAGGACCAAAAAAAAAATACTATAGAAATCAATGGCTGTTTTTTCCCCACCAAAAAAAAAATCTTCAGTAAATCTTCATTTGTGTTCAACAGAAGCAAAATCGCCCAATTGTTTAAAGGGATAGTTCACCCAAAATTTAATTAAAAGTGAAAAATTCTTAACTAAAAGAAACTTAAAGAGGTTTCTGGCAAAAAGTGGAGGAAGACTAAATGAAAACTGTTTATTTTGGTGAACTTTCTCTTTAAAAATAGCCTATTATCAAGGCCTCATTTAGTTGATGAGTTTAGGTAATGAGTTTATGTTAATTCAAGTAATGTATTTTTCTGAGGCAACTTGTTGAAACGCAGAGAATAAAGGTTTATTTGAAATTTTAACGAAATTGTGTACTTTTATCATCACCATCTTAAAAGGAGGTCAGAACCATTAAATAATCAGAATTCATATCAGAAGACATTAGAGAGAATTGTAGTGTCAGTGCTTCTCTAATCATTAGTCTTCATCCCAAACGGTGGATTTATATAAATTATAATAATTTCAGAAAAAAGAAGTTTCTATCAATGTGATCGAGGGAATAAAATCACAACTTGCTGTAACCCAGTAAATTAGACATGCAAAATATACAAGATAAACGAATAGAAACAATTGCTGCCGATTATTCTTGGATTGCATTTGGAAATCGCTGCCTGGTGTTTGGAGATCAGGTAGTGAGGTAATTTAACTTTAACTCAAAAGAATTACATAACAAAAATTAATTTTATAATTTTTGTTTCTCAGTAGGGCACCACGGTGGCCTAGTGGTTAGCACGTTCGCCTCACAGCAAGAAGGTCGCTGGTTCGATCCCCGGCTGGGCCAGTTGGCATTTCTGTGTGGAGTTTGCATGTTCTCCCCGTGGTTGCGTGGGTTTCCTCCGGGTGCTCCGGTTTCCCCCACAGTCCAAAGACATGCGGTACAGGTGAATTGGGTAAGCTAAATTATCCATAGTGTATGTGTGTGAATGAGAATGTGTGGATGTGTTTCCCAGAGATGGGTTGTGGCAGGAAGGGCATCCGCTGCGTAAAACAAATGCTGAATAGTTGGCGGTTCATTCCGCTGTGGCGACCCCGGATTAATAAAGGGACTAAGCCGAAAAGAAAATGAATGAATGAATGAATGTTTCTCAGTAGAACATACATATGAATGACTGGTACCAGTGGTCTCCAAGATCTACTAATAAACTAACTAATACCTCTTAATTATAGTCTTCTGCATGCATTAATTAAGGTAAAAAATTTAGGCAGATGTTTTTTTTTTTTTTTCAGTGTGTGTTAAGTTTAATTACTTAATACCAATAACATTTACAGTGATTCTGACTATTAAGAAATAAACCTCAGCGTGTCACCTTTCAAAAGAGACCAAAACCATGCATATGCTAAAAATGGTTCAAAAATAGCATGCAATTTACTTTAGGTATGTATTTCTTTAGGCATTTAAGACAACTTTCCAGGAATGCTAAAGGGTTAAACTTATGATGCTTGAGTGAAAGCGAGCCTTGATATGTGAAATGAATCATATTCATCAACACCTCATTAAAAAAATGTATTGTTCATTGCTCACTTATATCAGTAAGTGTTTGTTATTTTAGTACTCGACAGCCTCGTTTATTTTCATTAGATTGAGCAGCCTGACCGGGAAATTCTCCAGTGCTCCACAGAAGAGGAAAAAAGTTAATAAAGCAACAGGGTTTAGATTTTCCAGCTGAATTGCTTCATGCAGTTGAACTACTTGTGAGCGAAGTTATTACTTTAGCATTTTTACATTTTAAATTAGCCACTATTTTTTAATTTGCTGCAAATATCAGTTTAGTTTTAGTTTGCTTCATTAGTAGCTTTGTTGGTTTTGTTTACTTTTTATTTCGTGAACACACATTTAGTTTTTAGATGTTTAGTTTTACTTTTAGTAATTCTAGTGTATCAAAGTTAACAGAATATGTCCAGTGTCAACCAGAGTAACGTTTAGTGTTTAGCTTAAGTTAACTTGTTCAAAAAACATAACAAAATATCAAATAATAAATATGAGGAATTAAGACACACTTCTTCACATTTAAGATCATGTACGTAGTAAACATATTTCGATGAAGAATGGTGTGAGTGGTGCTTAAGTATTATTTTTTGCTATTTATTCTTTTATTGCAGTTCGTTTTTCAGAGACGGTTGATAGCGTCAGTTACTTTTAGTTTTTTTTTTTTTTCATTTTATTTATTTATTTTTCAGTTAACGAAAGACCAATAGTTCTAGTTTTCATTTGCTAAAAACGATTATTATTATGTTATTTATTATTTTGTTTAAAAAACTATTATGTTTTGCTAATTATTATTAGATTTTATTAAGCTACTTATTATTTTAGTTTTGAAAACAATTATTTTTAAAAAAATAATTATTATTTTATGTCAGTTTCAATTAGTTTTAGTTTGCTAAAAACTATTATTATGTTTTGCTAATTATTATTTTATTTCAGCTAGTTTTCCAGTCACGGTTGTTAGTTTCCGAATTTCTGTTTCTAAATTTTTTATTATTTGTTTTTTTAATTTCAGTTTACAAAAGACTCAACAGTTTACAAAAAACAATTATTGCTTGTTAATTATTATTATTATTATTAACATACTTGTCAACCCCCCTGTTTTTCCTGGGATTCTCCCGTATTTTACAGTTCTATCCCGCTATCATCCCGTAAAGGTATTTTCCCGTATTTCTCCTGTATTTTCAGTCTTTCTCTGAAGGGTGGCAATAAACATTAAAGAGCCGATCCTCCTTATACGCAACCCATACTGCCAAACCACCAGGGGCTGCCCCTTGCTCTTAAATGTGAGTCGGTGCTTTCGTTTTATTTAGGCATGAAACACTTTGAAATAAACATAAAAACGACAGGATTCCCTTTCCTTTTCATAACAGGTGCCGTCGCCCCTCCTATGCAATCCTCAAAACAGTCATAAGGCGGTGCGTGACTGTCAGCTGACGCGCTCCATAGTGATAAACAGACGATGTTTCCCAAACTGGGTTTTGGGTCCGTGTTTGAACAGACAAATACACAATAACAGTATCTAAAGATGTCGATCTTGATGGTTTATTTCAAACACAACTAATTTGTCCTAAATGAGCATAACACGTTAGGAAAGAAATCCAATGCTTTCATTATAACGTTATGATAATGTATTTTAAAATGACACCTCTGTTTTTTTATGTAATCAAACATAAAATCTAAATAAAGGAGATTCATTCACTGCTCTTTAATCAGAATGTGCAAGTTATACAATGAGAAAAAGATTAATGAGATTTGATAACTTGATTCTATTTCTTTATAATAGTTTAATTTAATAATTTTAATAAGCTAAACTGTTTGCTAATGTATACTATTACATTTTCTTTTGTAAGTAATAATATTAAAATATATTACTGACAGTTTAACTGTTTATTTACAATGAAACAGCTAAAAAATATGGGGATTTTCTTTTTCTTTTTTTTGAGGGGGGAGGGGGGGGTCCCTTATTATGGTGGGCATATTCCTTATTTTTACATCCCAATGTTGACAAGTATGATTATTAAGCTATTTATTATTTTTGCATTGAAAACTTTTTGTTAATTATTATTTCATCTCAGTGACGGCTGTTAGTTTTAGCTCCTTTTATTTCAGTTAATGACAGATCAGCAGATTTAGTTTTCATTTTCGTTTACTAAAACGATTATTATTTTTTGCTAATTATTATTCATTATTTTATTACACTATTTGTTATTTTCATGTTGAAAACAATTATTACTTTTTGCTAATTATTATTTCATTTAAGTTTTTCATATTTCAGTTCACATTTGAGTGTTTCATTTTTTGAAGTATTTCATTTTTCAGTGACGGCTGTTAGTTTAATTTTATTGCAATGAACGAAAGCCAAGAGTGCTAGTTTATGTTTTCGTTTACAAAAAACAATTTTGCTTGTGAAGGTGTGTGTGTGTGAATCTTACATTCCACCACCAGCTTCAGGTTGAAAACTTTGTCTTCCATCTGCGTCCTCTGATTCACCATGCAAGTGATCTCCTTCCCGTTTTCCGCAGGTGTCGGGATCATCCGAAATTCGCTCTTCACTGTGACTGTGCCGTCCCTCTCGGGCACTGAAGTGTGGTTATAGCGGCCGGTGATGGTCGTAATCCAGGAGATTGTTGCCTCTGGTTTTCCTTGCGCTGCTGCACAAGTCGCAACAACAACTTCAGAAGTGCCTGCTCGCACTGGGATGGCGGTGGCTGAGTTTTTGGGTTTCGCTGAGGGAGAGAAAGAACAATTAAATGAGTTTCACTATGAGGTTTTTTATTAATCAAGTGGCACTTGAGCTACACAATCCAGTCATTGACTCACATTAATGGAATAAAGCACAGTGGATTTTGAAAATAAATGTAGGCTATTTATACACAGCCTCTTACTTACCAAACAAAACAATAAATGGATGTGAATATTGATTGACTACATGAGAATAAAAAGTGCAGTCATATACAGTTGAAGTCCTCCAGAGCTATTAGCCCCCTGTTATACGGAAAGACGACAACATTTCTAAACACAATAGTTTAAATGAGTTAAGTAATTTCTAATAACTAATTTCTTTTATCCTTGCCAAGATGACAGTACAGAATATTTGACTAGATATTTTTAAAGATACTAGTATTCAGTTTAAAGTGCCATTTAAAGGCTTAACTAGGTTAACTAGGGGTAATTACTGTAAGCAAATCATTGTATAACAATGGTTTGTTCTGTAGAGAATCGAAAAAAAAAAATTACTTAAGAGGGCTAATAATATTGATCTTAAAATGTTTTTTTTTTTTTTAAATCACAAGAGGGCGAATAATTTTGACTTCAACAATACATGAGACATGAATCTGACAGCTTACTGACTAGGTTTACATGGACATCAGTAATCGAACTATGTGCCTTAATCTGAATAAGACAATAATATGATAAAGGCGTTTACATGAGTTGCTTTTTGAATCTTCCTTTCATGATCCCGTTTTACATGTTATAGCACATAGATCGATTAACGTCATTGCGTCACCACGCTATTCACATTTCTTCTAAGTGGCAACCTCCCGCTCTCCCTCATGAAGCTAATATGGAAGTAACTGAAACTGCAATTCATCGAAATGCCAATAGTCCTGACTCGTTAATAGAGCACATTTCTATTTTTTTTATTTGTATTTTTTTATAATTTTTTTATAACTCATTTGTTTAGTTTATATAAAGTTATATTAAGTCTGCATATTTAAGGGCGTGGCCACTTGAGTGACAGCTAGGTCTCGCTGGTCACCATCACTTCACCTCAGCTGATTCCGGCTGATTGGCCGCTTTACGTCGTATTTTTGTTTTGTTTTATGTGGCTTTACACATAAAGCTGCCTTTTGGAATTATTTCTTACAAATATCAGATAATACGGCATGCTGTGCACTTAATTGTGCTCACAAACCGTTCACGTGGCCTTCATTTCCCAGGTGAGTGAAATTATGTAAGGGATAATCAACGGCTTGCCGTGCATTAAAAGGATTTTAATGCACGACGTGGAGGCAAAGGACCACACAACGCGCAGCGGAGAAAAAAATAATAGGTTTAAATGTCCAAAGACTGACTGTTAGATACACCACAGATTAGTTATATATCCCATTTTAACAACAGAGATGCACGAGATTAGATCCAGCGGTGTAGAACCGGAGATTCCCTGGCCGACACAAAGCTTCCCTAGGGGGGAGCAGTTCGCGAAACTGCCGCTGACCGCCTGGAGCTTCCAACATTTTTTAAAACGCGATTTTCTTACTCACAAACTGCCGATTTGACTTTAAAATAACTACATTCTTGCTTGAAAAACTCTTAAAACTTGATTTTGTGGCATAGTTTATGAGTATTTTCCTAATTTTGCGGATTTCCCATCCGCCATTAATAGCCCTCGTCGGTTTCATGCTATAGTACCTGTAAACGTTTGGGAGAAGCGCATTTATTTCGAACTGTGATCAAAACTGACTGGAACTACCTGTGCGTTTCAACGAAATATAGCACACCCTCCAGCCAATCAGAATCAAGAATTTCAACAGACCATGGAATAATTACTTATATTCCGTATCTATAAATGTGTTTATTTAATTTAAGATAATTTATCATTTATCATTTTCTTTAGACCTGTAATGCACTCCAGAATCGGTCAGATTGATTAGCCGTAGGCTATAGTACAGTCATCTGAAGCGTTGTCATACAGTGTTATGCCTGGATTTCATAAATCGCCTTGCATTTACTAACACAGACATTATTTAAAGTATTTGGAAGTACTTAGAGTTTTCCTACTGTTGAAAAATGTCATAAGAACAATGTTTAGTGGCTTTTTAAAAGGCTAAACACTTTATTGATATAGTACACAACCAAGCACATGTGGTTAGAACACAAATGAGTCGCAGGTAATGAAGTGTTACGCGTTTCTCGCAAAGAAAAACCCATCTAAGCAAAATGCTGGCAGGCATCTGTAGCTCCGCTCACGCTCTGCCTCTTTGTCCTTATTTGGTTACCCTCGGTTGGAGCAGTGACGCGCGAACAAAATGGCGCCAGCTGGCCACGCCCACTTGTAGCTTCTTTTGCGCTCTTTAGAAACCTATGGGTGACGTCACGGATACTACGTCCATATTTTTATCGTCTATTTAATGTCCTCCGGAGTTTCATGTAATTTTGTGGGATTCATTTTTAATTTGTCGACTTTAACTGCAGTTTGGCACTTTCACTTTCATTCAGGAACATGCATGCCCCCGTGACAAAGGTATTGGATGCGAGTATGAAGTAAGGACTGGTGGAGGAGTGTTTTTTTACTACCACACACCGAATGGAAAAAACTGCATTTTGCGATGTGTGTGTGTCTGTGGTCTTTTACTGATTCAGTAGGTGCAGAGAATAGTGTCAAACAGCCGTGTGTGTATGGAATATCCTGTCGCAAAACGCATTTGAAAAGTTCTATATGATGGTAATAGTTTGAATAATGTCTGTACAGCACTTCAATACTCCATATGTCTTAATTCCATTTCTGTTAAGCTCGATTATGACTTTAGTCGGATTAAGGTCATCAAAAATCGCTGTTTACATGATGAACTCTTAATCAAGAGTATTGTCTTAATCACATTAAAATCAGATAATTGGTAACACAGTTCTGCAGGAAAGCAGATGTCAGGGACTATCAGGGATGGTCAACTATAAAGATCTTTATCCAAATATATTATAATCATTGAGTGGAATAGAATAGAACATGTGAGAGCTGTGTAATTATATCCTGTAGTGAGTTGTCAGTGTCAGATAACACACTTCTGAATCTGTCATTATTCATGCTTATTTGTTTGCTTATTGATCTGACATCTAATGAGCAGAACGGAGATAACGGTTTCATTCAATTAAACCTGTTAACACAGGCTCATGTTCATTTATACACATACGCACTTGAATGAAGAGTGTCGAAATATGGGGGAAACAATTATTCATTGTTATTCAGTGTAAAAATGAAACCCTGATTCTGACCTGCACTTAAAGAGTTTTAAACAGAATACGTGATCTTATTATGTTTTACAGGATTAAAAACTTGCTGACAAATGAGTGAAATCTTGTGCTTTGAAGGGTGGTGGGGAAGTATAATTATTTCAAATGACATTAAATTAGAATTTAGGGGCTTAACTGTGATCTTTAATTAACATGTCATCAAAGGATTCTGGTTCTGAATATGCCTGACAAGAGTTTTAGCATATAAATGTATTACATCGAATGATGTTAGTGAGCGTCTTCTGTAAACAACAGGTGGACAAGGTATGTTTCTGTCTATATCTACTCCTTTAATCCATCACATCCATCAATTTATCAATTCCTTCCTTCCATACATCCATTCATCCACCATTCCTTCCTTCCTTTCATTCATTCCTTCCACCCATCCATCCATCCATCCATTTATTTCTTACTTCATTCCTTTCATCCATCCAGTCCATCCACCCATCCCTTCAATCATTAATCTATTCCTTCCATCCATTTCATCTATTCACCCATCCATCCATCCATCCCTTCCTGCTTCCTTACATCTATTCCTTCCATCCATGCCTTCAATCATTAATTATTCCTTCCATCCATCCATTTCATCCATCTATCCATCCAACCATCCATCCATCCATCCATCCATCTATTTATCTATTACTTCAATCAATTCATCTATCCAGCCACCCATCCATCTATTCCTTAAATCCATCCATCTATTCTCTCCTTTTTTCCATCCATCCATTCACCATCCATCCCTTCATTCCATTCCTTCATTTCATCCATCCATCTATTCCTTTGTTCTATCTATCCATCCATCCATCCATGCCTTCCTTTCTTCCATCCATTTATATTTTTCAATCCATCCATCTATTTTTTCCTTCCTTCCATCTATCCACTCCTTCCACCAATCCATCCATTCCTTCAATCATCCATCCATCCATGTACTCCTTCAATCCATCCATTTTATTCCATCCCTTCAATCCATCAGTTCTCTCCTTTCTTCCACACATCCTTTCAATATTACTTCCATCCCTCCACCAGCCATCCCTTAAATCCATCCATCCATTCATTCAATCTATTTATTTATTCCTTCCTTCTGCCCTTCCTTCCTTTCATCCATCCATTTATTTTTTCAATCCTTCCATTTCTTCCTTCCTTCCATCCATACTCCTTCCACAAATTAATTTATTGCTTCAATCCATCCACCTATTCCTTTCATATATCCCTTCAATCCCTTCCTTCCTCCCTCCATCCATCCACCCATCCATCTATTCCTTCAACTGATCCATCCATGTCCTCTTTAATCCATCCATCCATCCAAACGACCATCCATCTATCCATCTATTTGTTCAATCCATTCATCTATTCTTTCCACCCATCCATCCATCCATCCACCCATCCATCCATCTATTCCTTCAACTGATCCCTCCATTTCCTTTCTTTAATCCATCCATCCATCCATCCAAATGACCATCCATCTGTCCATCTATCCATCCATCCATCCATCCATCCTTCTATTTCTTTCATCCATTCGTTCAGTCCTTTAATCCATCCATCAATTAATCTACTCCATCCTTTCATCCATCCATCCATTCCATTCATTCCATCCATTCCCTCCATTCTTTTAATCCTTTAATCCATCCAACTATTCATTTATATATTCCTTCCTTCCATCCCTCCATTCCTTACCTCATCAATCCATTCATCTATTCTGTTTTTCCATCCATCCATTAATCCATCCATCCATCCACCCATCCATCCCTTACCTCCATCCATCCATCCATCTTTTCCTTTTTTCTCATCCATCTATTACTTTTACCATCCTTCCATTCATCCATCCATCCATTTCTTCCTTCCTTCCTTCCCTTCCTTCCATCTATTCGTTTTTTCCATCCAACATCCATCCATCAATATATCATGTTTCTTGATGCACCAAGAAAAAACATGTATGCCACATTTATTCTTTTGTTGAAAGTTCCATGACACACGGAAGAAAATTCAATTAACACTGACTTCACAGAAAAACTGACAACGATGAAATCAAGCACTTGTTTTAATTAGTAAAGTAGGCACGGTCTCCTCAAAACTACCAAACACATTTAAAGGGAGGAGGTAACAAGACAAATAAAATGAGAAGTTAACAACAACACAAGACAAACGCAGAGTTAATGTGCTGCTCTTGTGCACCCAGAGGTAAACAATGAAAGACAAGCCGAGCGAGACGCCTGAACAGCCAACGTGGATAAACAGGCAGCGCTGATTCATAGCATCACTCCGTCTCTGATGATAGCATTAGCTTAGTCATTCAAATGATGAATCAGGCTAATGGGCGACATTAGCGTTAAAGCAGACAGCAGAAATGCTACTGTGAGCAAAGCTAATGTAGTTTAGCGCGACTCTGCGTCTGTGCTTTCCCACAGTTGCAAATTTTGCAAGCCTTGAAATATGTTGTCTAGACGGACGCTTAATGAATATTTACAAGGTATCTAATAGCATTTTGCTGGCTATATACTATTAGGAAACACTGTAAATATTGCTTTTTTATTTTAGCGTGCTAATTATTTGGCCATTAAGTTTGCTAAAGACTGTGCCAGTAGGCTCATTTCACGCTCTCTGCTCATGTCAAGACTTGCAAGTACTGTATGAGAGCCGGGTGATTTTAACAGCATGTTTGATTCGCAAAAAAATTGAGATTAAAATGTTTAATTCGCTGCTTTTGAAGCATTTGAAACAAACACTGATTCCTTCAATGTGCCTTCAATGGGGTGTGAAAGCATGAACTATATTTCATAAGAGTTAAACAGACACATGTCCTAACACTTTTTAATAGTTTATTTTACTTTACATCCATCATTACTTCAATCCATCCATCCATTTAATCCATCCATCACTACTTTAATCCATCCATCCATCTATTCCTTCAATTCATCCATCATTACTTTATCCATACATCCATCTATTCCTTTAATCCATCCATCATTACTTTAATCCATCCATCCAT
>CAIGQQ010006515.1:1961924-1977566 GCA_903798035.1 Danio albolineatus | reverse complement strand
CTATTCCTTTAATCCATCCATCATTACTTTAATCCATCCATCCATCTATTCTTTTAATCCATCTATCATTACTTTAATCCACCCATCCATCCATCAATCCATTCCTTTAATCTATCTATCAATACGTTAATCTATCCATCCATCGCTTCATCCAGTCTTCTATTACTTCCACCCATTCATCCATCCATCCACCCATCCCTTTAATCCATTCAAATATAACTTCCATCCATCTATTCCTTCCGTCCATCTATCTATCCCTTTAATCTATGTATTCTTTCCTTCCATCCATCTATCATCCATCCATCAATCCATTCCTTTAATCCATCAATCTATTCCTTCTTTTTATCCATCAATCTATGCATTTAATCCATTCATCTATTCCTTTCATCCATTCTTTCCTTCCATCTATCCATCCATCCATCCATCCCTTCAATCATTCATCTCCTCCTTCCATCCACATATCTATCCCTTGAATCCATCCATTTGTCTATTCGTTCAACCATCTATCTATTCTTTCCTTCCTTCCTCCCATCCATCCATCCATCTATCCATCCATCCATCTATCTATTCCATCCATCCATTAATCTATCCTTTTAATCCATCCATCCATTCCTTCAATCAATCCATCTATTCCTTCCTTTCATCCATCATCCATATATGTATTCAATCCATTCATGTACTCCTAACCATTCATGCATTCATCCCTTCAATTCATCCATCCATCCTTTCCTTCAATCCACCCATTCCTTCCATATATCCATCCATCTGTCCTTTCCTTCAATCCATTAATCTATTCCTTCTATCCAATCCATCCATATATTTCTTCCATTCATCTGTCTAGTCCTTGAATCCATCCATCAGTCCATTCCTTGAATATATCCATCTATTCCTTCCTTTCATCCATTCATCCCTTTATTTATCCATCCATCAATTCCTTCAATCCATCCACCCCTTCCATCTTTCCATCCATCCTTTCCTTCAATCCATTCATCTATTCCTTCAATCCATCATCCATCCAGCTACCAATCCCTTCATTCCATCCATCTGTCTATTCCTTTAATCCATCCATTTTTTCTTTCCTGCCATTCATCCATTTATACATTTGATTTACTTTTTAATAGTTTATTTTACCTAATATCCAACAATTGGCTGATTTTAGCAGTAAAATTCTGGTTAACTCTACTATTCTCAAGCAATATTATAATACTATTTATGCGTTTCTTACTCAGAAAACTCTAGTTTTGTATAATCACCCTTTGATTTCACTTTGTGTCCACTTCCAGCATGCTTGACATTATCCTGTAGGAATAAATGTTGAAATCAAGTGTAATTAGATGTGTTTTTGCACACGAAGAGATCTACTACTGTTTAAAATGCATCTATTATGTTATTTTAATGGTTCCTCGTTTCCTTACTGAAGTCTACTGTACTTAACAAAATAGGTTTACTTGCATCCTAAGTAAAAAACAAAAGCAAAATCAATTGAAATTTCTCATAACATAGCTTTATGTAGTTCAAAGTTTTGAATCACATACACGTGCCATCGCATATGCATATATATTGCAAATTTTTCTTTTGATTAAGTGGAGATTAATTATTTCTTAACCCTACTCTGCTCTGATTGGTCAGATGGCCCAGATGGTGTGTCATCCATCCATCTGAGAATGTTGGTTCACTACCATATTTGACAGAAGGTTTCGTTCCATCATTACTCACTGTAACAATTTTTTTGATTTTGCTTTATCAAACCGAGAGCATATCCGACGATAAGATATTGGAAGAACTAGTGGATCCATCCACACTTCCATCACATGACATGAGTAGGATGCTTCTGGTAAGTGGCAGCTTAACTTACAGCTACATGTATGTAATATACACTACCTGACAAAAGTCTTGTTGTCGATCCCAGTTGGAAGAGCAACAAATAACTACTTGACTTCTAGTTGACCATTTGGAAGTGGCAGAAGGTGTTTGTTTTTCTGATGAATCATCAGTTGAACTGCATCCCAATCATCATAAATACTGCACAAGATCTACTGGAACTCGCATGGACCCAAGATTCTCACAGAAATCAGTCAAGTTTGGTGAAGGTAAAATCATGGTTTGGGGTTACATTCAGTTTGGGGTTGTGCGAGAGATCTGCAGAGTGGAGGGCAACATCAACAGCCTGAGGTATCAAGACATTTGTGCTGCCCATTACATAACAAACCACAGGAGAGGGCAAATTCTTCAGCAGGATAGCGTTCCTTCTCATACTTCAGCCTCCACATCAAAGTTTCTGAAAGCGAAGAAGGTCAAGGTGCTCAAGGATTGGCCAGCCCAGTCACCAGACATGAACATTATTGAGCATGTCTGGTGTAAGATGAAGGAGGCATTGAAGATGAATCCAAAGAATCTTGATGAACTCTGGGAGTCCTGCAAGAACGCTTTCTTTGTCATTCCAGATGACTTTAATAATAAGTTATTTCAGTCATTGCACATATGTGTGGATGCAGTCCTCCAAGCTCATGGGAGTCATACACAATATTAAATATTTTTCCACTGCACCATGACTTTATATTCTATACTGTACATTATTTCGTTATGTGACAAGACTTTTGTCTAAGCAAGGTCGAATCTTTAATGTCCTAATTAAATAATTATAAATCAAGGCATCATCATATTTTATTTTGGTAAAATAAGCATAATCTAGAGGCCTTTGCCTTTCATAAAAGCCACTTCTGATACCAAATGATCAACTAGAAGTCATGTTATTATGTGTTGTTCCTAAAACTTGGATAAGCCACTAGACTTTTGTCAGGTAGTGCATGCAGTGTTTCATACTGTAGATGAAAGCAAAACTTGTACATATGTGAGATAAACATTTTAGCATTCAGTTGTATACACACATGCTTATTTAATGTGTATGCATCTGCTTCATGCTTACACTGTATGCATGAGTGAAGTGTGATATGGTGCTTCAAATTTGTGAATTCTTTCATCATAAACAACAACATGAAGATGTAACGCAAGTACGTGTAACCGATTTATTTCAGAGCCTCAGTGATTTTTGCAAGATTTTTAGGTAAAAGTGCAAAAGTCATGGTAAAAAATAGTTTCAAATCTAATTTTTTTTTTCTCACCATGATGTTGACAAGACAAACCAGCAAGAAAGGTTTGAAAGTTAGTGCAGTTGCTGTTTTAGCGTGCAGAGAATGAATGAAATGGGAATTCCTGACAGCTTGTTTGTGCGGTTCAGAATCAATTCTTTGATTTTAAGAGACAATAACTTTATTTACCATGCACTACCAAGCTCCTTAAAACTTTGCAGACCGTTTACATTCAGAAACAGCTACATTAGACACTGCATGGATCATAATGAAAAAATAAAAAATAAAAATCAGAATAGGGGCACTTAAAAATTATAATTAACTCATGATTTATTCCTGTTTAGTTTTAAACATTTATGGGCTCTATTTAAACAATCTAGGCGCAAAGTCTAAAGTGTATCGTGCAAAAGCATTAAGGGTGTGTCCGATTCCACTTTTGCTATTTTAAGGATGGAAAAATGCGGTTTGCACTGCGGCGCACGGTCTAACAGGGTTGTGCTTACTCTCTTAGTGAGTTATGGGTAGGGCCACATGGAATCTGTGCGCGCCGAATTACGCAGATTTTTTAGCCCATCATTGATTCTGTTTATTTGCTTGTGTAAATGTGTGTAAATTTATATTTATTCAGTTTTTAAATGAATTTCAGTAATATTATTGACTAATATGAAAATATTCATATGGTTTATTTACAATACAGTTTGTAAAGTAATATTTTCTGTCTTTTAGTAAATATGTTACATGTTTACTTGTTTACCAAATAAAGTGGATCTAATTGGATTTACATTATAAACATTAAATACAAGTTAAAAAGGTGTTACATTTATTTCACAAATTAAGTTTTTTACTCCTAAAATCATTCCGCATAAATCCGCAGATTTTTAACAAAATACTTTTTAACAAAATACTCCGCAGAAATTGCAAAAAATGTCTGCAGATTCCGCCTGGCCCTAGTTATGGGTGTGTTTTGAACATAACATGCATTAAACCAATCAGAGTCTCCCTTTAAGCCAGTTGCATCGCATCATGGTGCATTTGCTATTTACATGGCTGTTTACATGACTTTGTAAGTGGAAAAATGGAATGCTTCACTAGCGAGAAAACAGTTAAACAGACCATCTGCAGCGTGAGAATAAAGAATGAGCCTCCTCCATTCGGCCTCTTTACTTTCCCTTTGCTTTACTCTTTACTTTACTCCTTTACTTTCCAGGAAACGGTGGAAACTCACTCCACTGAATACATCCATTAGCCTACATATTTAACTTTGCTTGTTAAGCGGAAAGATGTGTTTCAAAACTATTTCTAAATTCAGTTCTAATTTCCAGCAAACGAATAAATGAACAATAATAATGAAGTGTGGTCAAAAAACTGAGTTATATCCAAACACATGTCCTATTCTTATGCCTCATGTGGTGATGCAGACGTCTCTAAAACCCGTCAGGAGGACAAATCTAAACTTGTTTATATTAAAACAAATATAAATATGCATATAATAAATAATACTACTACCAATAACATTATACAAATACAAATTGTCATAAATAAACTGAAAATGCCCCCTAAGATGAAGGCATGGAGGCAGCGGTTTTTATATTTATGTAGAAAATAATCGTTTTTGTAACATTTTAATCCTTTAATTATTTTCATACGTAAAGATATTTATGTATTTATGATATTTATGTTCATCCTGTGTGTATTAAGCATTGTGTAAGCAATTGAACCTGCATAGGCGCATAACTAACGTGCTCTGCACTGGATTTTAAACCAGCTTTTAGTTGGTCAATAGCGCAGTTAATTTCAGTTCCTTAAAAATAGCAACGCTCCAACAATGTGACTTAACACAGCTCCTTTTTAGACCACACACCCATGAGTCCACAAAGTGGCGCAAACGGATTTGCTGTTTAAACAACGTAGCGCGAAACGTGAAAATTACAGTTGCGCTAGTCTGAAAATAGCAACAAATTTCGTCAAACACGTCTTGCACCTTATTACGATGGTTGTAGGATGGGGTTATGAGTTTCTTTCTTTTGTTAAACTCAATAGAGTATATTCTGATCCATTGAATTCCACAGTAGGGAAAAATACTATGGAAGTCAATGGGCCCCAGCAACCAGCATTTTTCAAAATATCTTCTTTTTTTTCTTATTTTTTTGGGTAAACGATACATTTAAAGTCCATTTCTGCATTACAAAAGCCATGTACAAGTTTGTTTTGTTGTATAAAATGCATTTGCAATAAGCTTTTAATGTTCGAACTCAATAGTTATGCTCACAGCTGCTGACACTTGAAGAACTTAATCTGATTTCAGCTTGTGTTCTGTTGATAGGCACCACAAATGTTGTGATACAGTTCACAAAGCATCGATTTTTACTACTATGAATTATTCCTGGAGTCTGTCTTGTTTGTGGGAAGCGCTGAGTATAGCAGCTCTATAAATAAACAAGTGTTTCTTCTTACCCAGCATGATAAGAGTGGTCGTTCCCTGCTCGTTTCCGCTGGGGTAAGTGGCGTATTCGCAGATGTACCTGCCAGCATCAGCCATCCTCAGTTTGTCGATCCTAATGGACGGGTTCTCCAGGGAGCCCTGTGTGAACTTAACTCGGTCCTCGAAGTCTTTATTAGGGAAACTGGCTCCGTATTGTGGGTGGAATACAGCGATGTTCTGCCGATCATTTTCTGCACGCTCAAACATCCACGAGACCTGCCAAGCAGAAAGAAAAAGGGTAAAGTTATGTCAAAAGATTACTCGTGAATAAATGTATACAAAATAAAAGTTCATATTTACAAAATATAATTGTGCATACTGTGTATATTTTTGTGTATATAAATATATAATATAAAAATATATTTATATATCTTTCTATGAATCACATCTAAAATAAAAGTTATTATTTACAAAATACATTTGTATATATTCTTTTTTGTGTGTGTGTATATATATATATTAGGGCTGTCAAAAAATTAATCGTGATTAATCACATCCAAAATAAAAGTTTAACATAATATTTGTGTGTGTACTGTGTATATTTTATTATGAATATATAAATACACACATGCATATACTTGATAAAATGTTGGTTTATGTTTAGATATATAAAAATATATGTGTATGATACAAATTTTACATTTGAATATGATGTAACTACTTTAATGTAACTTTTTTACATATAGTTTTGGCTTCTATGAATGTGTTTATCACATATACATAATAGATATATATAACACACACACATATTATGTCAAAACAAACTCTTATTCTGGATGTGATTAATCACGATTAATTCTTGGACATATATATATGTATTTACTTATTTATAGGTTTCCTCCAGGTGCTCCGATTTCCCCCACAAGTAAAAAGACAGGTGCTATAGGTGAATTGAGAAAGCATAATTGTCCATAGTGTACAGCATGTGCTTCAATGTAAGGTCTTGGGTCGTTCCCAGTGATGGGTTGCAGCTGGAAGGGCATCTGCTGTGTAAAACGTGCTGCGTAAGTTGGCGGTTCATTTAGCGGTTGCGACCCCAGATTAATAAAGGGACTTTAGTAATATATATTACTAACTAAATAATGAACTAATTATATGAACTAAATCATATATACATATATGTAAATATTTTTATATGTTTTGTGTATTTCATTTATGTGCGAGTATTTATATAAATATACAGAACTATACACAGTTCACATGTATATATTATGTAAATACTACTGCTGGGAAAATCCTAATTAAAAGTTTGTTTTGACATCATTTAAGTGTGTTTACTGTGCATATTTATTATGTATATATAAATACACACAAGCATTTATCTTTGCAATAAATAAAATTTTGAAATAATTTTGAAATAAAATGAATGTATACAAATGCATTTAAATATCTATGTAACATCATAGTTTTGTGTAGTTTTGTTTTTGTACGACACTTACATTATAAATATATAATGAACATAAAAAATAACATAATAAAAATAAACACACATATATTATGTCACAACAAACTTTTATTTTGGATGTGATTAATCACGATTAATATTTGCCCGGAACTACTGAATACAAACTAGTATCTTGGATGCGATTAAATGTGATTAACCGTTTGACAGCACTAGTTTGCATTTACATGCATAATGCTGCCAATCACTTCTTTATGGGTTAAACTCATAACAGACTGATAGTGGACAACACTGGACAACTACTGACCAGAGCTGGTCTAACATTCTAGCTAGTGTTTGGTTTTAAAACACACAGGTTTTTTATGCCTTGCAAGTTTTGCTGATATGAAATTAGCATATTTTAACTTCACCCAGGTACAGTGATCAAGCAGGAAGATGCTATCGAGAATTTTGATAATGACTTCTGATAACCTTCTTATAACCTTCTTGAATGCATCAGCATCAGGGTGAACTGAAAAATGTTTTGGAAATATTATACAGTATAAATGGTAGTGGTGTATCGGATCACAAATCTCATGGTTCGGATCACACTACGCTTTTTGAGTGACGGATCGAACCATTTTTCGGATCAGCAAAAAATGGAGAAAACAAAAGTCATTTGCTTTCCATTCATACAAAAACATTAGAGCAAAAGCCATTGGTTTAAACTAACCGAACTTATAAGCTTTAACTTTAATAAAAATACAAATCAAGAAAGAACCAGAAAAAAAGGAAAATATTCAATAGGAAAAATGATCTTCAATGCTGTTGCTGATAATGCCAAATATAGAAATCTGACATCTTGTACAACAGATCATATTCATTTTTAATTAATGATTCACACATTAAACTTCATGTTTCATTACAGGTGGATCATTTTTGAAAACCTATTATAAACCTAAGTGACATCCTTTTGATGGTTGTTTGTCGCCACCTATTGGTTACACAATGTAACTGCTACAACATCAACCAGCGTCAAGTTCCATTAAACGGCGATTTTAATCTTTACCATAAGCATCAGTGTTTATATTTGAACTATAAACTGTTCTCCCAGTACTTCTGTGTTATTCGACTGTTTGTAACTTACTGGAAAAGCGCAAAAACTGAATCTCAAACGCAGATGTGAATGCAGCGTGTTAATGTTTAATCGTGCAGCTTTACACTGAATGCATTAATGCAGGCTAAACAAACAGTGACAGAGAACACTATGACACCAACACTAACCTAAGAAAGCATTTAGTTAGGTCCCACCACAACGTTTTCCGTCATCATTATATTTTACAAGGAAGCAAAAATGCTTACATTCATGTGATTTAAATGACGCGGGAGGCAATCTCTCTGCAACAATTATAAATAGCCCCTTTCACACTGTGATACCGGTAAATATACGGACAATTACCGGAACGACTTTACCAGTAAATTCAAAACAGCGCTGTTCACACAGGCAAGGACGTTCTGGGATTTTTCCAGAAAAGACCATTCACACATCCATTCCAAAATACCAGTAAATTCTGACATCATTAACCAGAAATGAGCTCTAAACGGCAGCGCTTGCGTTTGTAAACATAGAAGGGGTCAGGCTTTTGTTGATGGCTTCACATTTATTTAAAGCTTTAGCATTCATGCAGCTGCTTTGTCCCAGAGACATCCAATGGCAGAAGCGCAAATCGCAGCTAAATGTTTACAGATTTTACTATTACTATTTTTATTACTATTACTATTACAAATTCTGTTAATAGATAATGATTGTGAACAATTTCGATGAAAACATAAGGAGGAACACTTTCACATGTCGAGATGTACATAGTGTGTGTGTGTGTGTGTGTGTTGGCGCTCACCACACCGGCTGCTTCACATGCATACGCTTCAAGCAACTGAAGCAGAGCTTGAAGGTAAAAAAACAGCGGTTCATCATAAGCATTTTATAGATTTCTTTTACACAGCTGACATTACCAATGAACATGAAAACGTTATCTGACTAACATCTAGCAGCTAAACGTGTCTGGAAAAATATTCAAAGGCAAATAATGAAAAATTATTTTCATAAACAGTGCGGATGTGAATGCGTCTGAATGTTCTGATTGGCTGGAGTACACATCTCACGTCAACGCGTTCTAAGCGTGAATGCGCTCTTTCACAGCGACGCATTCCAGCAAATTATCAGTAATGTTACAACTTCTCTTTCCGGAAAATTGCCGGAACGAATTTACCGGTATTTTCAAAAAGGGCCTGTTCAAACATACAGACCTGTCTGGAAAATTGCCACACCATCTGTATCGTGTGAAAGGGGTTTATGTTAGATTAACCAACAAGTTCAAATAATCCACAGGTCATGTGAGTTCCGAACTGTGGGCTGTGATCTGTGATTGATCCGTGATCCGTTACACCCCTAATAAATAGGTTATTAAAGCATCAAAACAATAAAAATTGCTTAGCTCTTGGACTCAAACAGGAGGAAACCCACTCAAACAGAGGATGAACATGCAAACTCCACACATAACTGCTAACTGGCCCAACCGGGACTTGAACAAGGGACCTTCTTGTTGTGAGGAGACAGTGCGAACCACTGAGCCACCTTCTATTTTATTCAAAAAATTCATTCATTCATTTTCTTTTCGGCTTAATCCCTTTATTAATCTGGGGTCGCCACAGCAGAATGAACTGCCAACTTATCCAGCACATGTTTTATGCAGCGGATGCCCTTCCAGCCGCAACCCATCTCTGGGAAACATCCATACACACTCATTCACACTCATACACTATGGACAATTTAGCTTACCCAATTCACCTGTATCGCATGTCTTTGGACTGTGGGGTAAACCGGAGCACCCGGAGGAAACCCACGCGAACGCAGGAAGAACTCCACACAGAAACGCCAACTGACCCAGCCGAGGCTCGAACCAGCGACCTTCTTGCTGTGAGGCGACAGCACTACCTACTGCGCCACTGCGTCGCCTATTTTATTCAATCGATATTAATTTTCTTCCAGTTCCCAAACATTCAGTTGTAATATATAATAAAGTTTAGAATCACAGTTTTTTTAGGCAGAGAGTAAGCAAAACATTTTCACTCAAGCACCCCTCCCCCAAAACCAAAAAACTCAATAAAATCAATCTGATCTGGTCTGACCTGTGTGAGTTTGGTGGTCCCGCTGTTGGTGAACTCACAGCGCAGGTTGACGGACCCATTCGGATACGCCGTGACCTCATACTCCACCCGAACACGCTGACTCCAGACCGCTATAAAACACAAAACAAAAGAACAACATTACAGAACTATCCAATATCACATCACAAAACAGCAGACGACAGGCTAATGAGAAACACCCCAAAGTGACTTATGTCGTCTTCCCGCGGACCAGAGCTTTTTCCAGGAAAAAAAAGAAGTGCTGTTTTAGACTGATTAGAGATCAGTAGCTTCATATCTATCGACTGAATGTGCAGACGGTCTCAGCGTGAGACTTATCCTGCTTTGATTGCCCATAATTAAGGAAGGAAAAAAAAAGTTCTTTGTCATCATCACAGCATCAATCTACACGATCGCGGATATGGATCAGAAGAGGGCTGGACAAATGCATCTGGATGAGAAGCATTATGAAAGTCGATTGGAAGCATTTGCAGCGTTTTTACTCCCATAATGCAATGAATTCCCAAGTGGAAGGAATATTCAATGAGGAATGCAGGAGCGTGCTAGGATTTAAAGGGAGCGTTCACAACAACAGCAACAAAAATAGAAAAGTCTGTCATCATTTACTCATCCTTTCAAACCAGTTTGACTTTCTTTCTTCTGCTGAACACAACAGGAAGATATTTAGAAAAATGGCAATCACTGACTTTCATTGTAATTTTATGGAAGTCTATTGGTCTGACATTTTTCAAAATATCTTCTTTGGCGCTCAACAGAAGAAAGAATCCTTAAAATGGTTTAAAAACCACATGAGGAAGAGTAAACGATAATGTTATTTAATTTTTCAGGTGAAACATCAATAATTAATTGAGGGAAATCAAATTAATTTGACCCGGTTTAACTTTAAAGCTTTTAATTTGAGGAGGAAAACAGTTATTCAGACAGTTTTAATTGTTTTCATGCACGTGCAACGTAATTAGCCTTACATTTCTCGACAGCGCCGACTAACACATCCAAGCAAACAACAGATGGATGCTGCGAACGGAAAATTATATTACACAGTTGACTTGTAGGTAATCGAGTGCGCAAATAATTAAAATCATCACTAAGATAGTGTTTATGCTGCTTTTATAATTGTCTTGTCCTTAAACAAAACAGTTAAGTGATCAAAGCTTCGTTATAAGTTATGAAAGTGCTTTATTAGTGCGGCAGAAACAGACCAGATATTCAGACAATGTTCAATATCAACTTCACACAATATTGATATCATGGACATTATTTATTATGTAAATATTTAGAGTGCTTTTAAAGAATATTCACATTGCATTTTCAGTATAGGGCTACAACTAACAATTATTTTGATAATCGATAAGTTGGCCGTTAATTTTTTTTGATTAACTGGATAAAAACGAAACTTATTTAACTATATTAGTGCTGTGCAATTAATCGCAATCGCAAAAAAAAATTATAATAAAAAAATAATGGGAATTTAAGCAATTTCTAAATCCGGTAAGGCTGCAATATGATCTATCAACTTATTTAGATTTTTATTCAGAATACGTTGTTGTGCGCATGATTTTAATTTGTTAACCAATCAGAGCTGACACAGGACACCGGGCAATTCCAGCTAAGCTGAGCGGAGAAAGATGTTAACCAATCTGAGCTCACTCTGCGCACGACGAAGTTGAGCGAGAGAACCGAATAGGTGGTTTTTATTTACGTTTTTATTTACTGTTATGACTGGAATTGAGGTTAGTTCATCTTTATATTTTCATGTTGTCTGTTTTTAAGACAATTTATTACAGTTTTGTTGATCAAGCAGTTAGTACTACTGTGTAGAGTATGTTTTTAACTAGAATTGAAGTTAACTAGATTTTTTTAAAGAAAATTTTACTACAGTTTTATTTATTAAACTTAATACTATGTTATTTCATTGTGAAATGTTTTATGTACTTTTTGTCCACTGAATACATTTAGAATATATGTATGTAGCTTATTTGAAAAAGCAAAAGCAATTGCCAAAATTGCAAATAAAATTGCAATCGCAATATTCATTCCAAAAATGGCAATATGATTATTTTGTCAATATTGCACAGCCCTAAACTATATGAAAACTGTAAATCAGGGTATTATTCATGTATATGAAAAGTATACTTAAAAAAATTGCGAAAGTCTCATATGTTCAGTGATGTTTAATTTTGACATTTTAAACTTTAAATGAAAAACAAATTTATTCTTGAATGGTAAAACTTCTCCAAATATCCGAAACTAGGACATAAACACGATGAACTATAAAATGTGAATCAGATTATTATTTGTGTATAAAAGTATATTTTAAAAAGATGCGAAAGCCTCATATCATGTTCAGTGATGTTTCATTTAAAAATTTTACATTTTAAATGAAAAACGAATTTATTTTTGAATAGTAAAACTTCTCTAAATATCCGAAAATAGGACATAAACATGATGAACTATATAATGTGAATCAGGGTATTATTCTTGTACAAATGTATACTTTAAAAAAATACGAAAGCCTCATATCATGTTCAGTGATGTTTAATTTTGACATTTTAGACTTAATTAGTTTAGACAAAATAAGGACCTAAACACGAATATATAAAACTGTAAATCAGGGTATTGTTTGAGTATAAAAGCGTACTATAAAAAATGCAAAAGCCACATATCAAGTTCGATGATCTTTAATTTTGGAAATTTTAAACCTTAAATAAAATTTGCTTTTGAACAGTAAAACTTCTCTAAATATCAAAATAAGGACATAAACACGATGACAATTTATCGTGTTAAAATCGTAGTAGTAATCTGAATGCAAATTGTAATAGTTTCATTAAATAAAGTTAATAACTACTAAAAAATATGTTATATTTTCATTTTATTCAATATTAAAATGTTAACTACTAAATCTGGCTTTTTCTCACAGTTGATTTTAATCCTTTTACTAACACTTGAGGTTTTATCTTGAATGATCTGTTACTAATTAAAACAACATTGCTATTATACCAGTCAAAGTAACTTTTTTACAGCGAACGTTATTATCACTATAATACATACCACAACATACTGAAATAAACTACTGTAGCTAGTAAACTTCATGCACGTTTTTAAATAACATCAAACATAATCAAAACAGTCATCTGTTTTAAAAACAAATGTTTGGATAACTAAACAACAGACAAAGTCACTTTCGTCAACTGGTGAAGTTTGTTCCTCATCACTGTCGCCACTGGCTTGCTTGGTTTGGGACTTGCAGAGCTTTGCATTGATGGATTTGCTCTTCAGTGTTTGGACTTTCAGCAGTGAAAATTAAACCACACTGAACTGAACTAAACTGAACTAAAACTGCACTTACACATTTTCTATTTACTAAATCGTCTATGTTAAGCTGCTTTGACCAAATCTACATTGTAAAAGCGCTATAGAAATAAACATGAATTGAACTATATTGAAGAAGTAGTTTCGAAAACGTTCAAATAGAAGTTTGGTATTGTCTAAAAATATACCTATCAGTGCAATGCTAGCTAAAATACAGTGATATAGCAGTAATACCGTGATAAAACGTCACCAATTAATCACAATAAGAAAATCTGATACCATCATAAGCCTAAACCAGTCACTTTTCTTCCCTCAAACAGTTTGTTTAACTGACACTTCAATGCTGTTTCAGTCGCAGCAAATTTCAAAGACATCCTTCTGTATTTGAAAACGTTTTCCAGACGGCGATCTTTGCAGCTTTCAGAAGTCTGCAAAGTTCAAGTTTTTCAGAAGTCTCTTGCTTTCACGTTTTTTCTCAACTGTCCGAATACAAAGGCAGGTTAAAATAAACAACCCGTGTTTTGGCTCGGGCAGTCGGCTGACTCCATCGAGCTCCTGCGGAGACAGAAGCGAGACCTCCAGCTCCGAGCTCCAGGAGTCAAAGGCCACGAGCAGCATGAGAGCAGCTCCATATATACTGAAGGAATAAGCAATGGCTCAGTGCTCACAAACACACACATACAATTCACAAAACAGCTGCGTTTGACAACCGACAGAATCATCAGCACTCTCAAATTGCGCGCACCCTTGAGAATATTAAATCTATCAAATACAGGGTTGCATGAAACGACACATAAACAGAGCTTGATTCTGTTATTGAAATGCATACTTTAAAACAATCTCTCGAACGCATGAGCATCATCCTCTCACGCTACACCCCCTTTAACCGCACTGAGAAGATCCAGTCTGTTTTAAGTTCCACAAAGGCATTAAATCGATTTGACCTCAGGTTCGCAAACCTCCAATAAATCAGATGTGTTATCTAATGCTGACTAAAAAGTATACAACCCACTGACAGAACTTGCCAAATACTTGTACCGTACAGTAATGTGTTTGTATTAGCGAGGCCATAATATGCTTAGCAATGTTTTGCTTTTCCTTTAGTGGGTGCAGCAATATATTGTGTTATGATGTCTATTGTGTATAGCAACAGTATATATCATACTGTTAGCTAGCTCAATAAAAATTCATACTATTTTTAATTCAGCTATTTAATAAAATATAACATTATAATATATTATTGGATAATGTCTGTTGCATAAGCCATCATTTTTGTCTTGGTAAAATAAATACTTGAAAATGAATAAACACTTGCGAATGAAATCTGTATAAACTATAGGCTATCAAACCAACCAATCAAACCTACGCACAAATCAAACCAACCAATCACTGAAAATGATTAAACCAATCAAATCAACCAAACCAACCAATCAACCAAACCAATAAAAACCAACCAAACCAGCCAACCAAACCAATCAACCAAACCAAACCAATCAAATCAAACAACCAACCAACCAAACCAATCAAACCAAACCAACCAAAACAATCAAATCAACCGACCAACCAAACTAATCAAACCAAACCAACCAAACAACCGATCAACCAAATCAATCAATCAAATCAACTCAATCTGTAAAATTCATAGATTGTCTCCTATCCAACAAACCAACCAACCATTCAAACACATGAAACCAACCCAAACAACCAAACCAGATAAACCAACCAACCAACCCAACACAACCAAACCGACCAAACCAATCAAAACAAATCAAATTAATCAAACCAACCAACCAAACCAATCAAACCAACCAACCAACCCTACCAAACCAAAACAAACCATCTGACCGAACCAATCAAAACAAATCAAATTAATCAAACAAACCAATCAAACCAACCATACCAACCAACCAAACCAAACCAAACCAACTGACCAAACCAATCAAACCAAACCAAACCAATCAAAACAAATCAAACCAATCAAATTAACAAAATCAATCAAACCAACCAACCAACTGACCAGACCAAATAACCAACCAACCAACCAACCAACCAACCAACTTAAGCAATGAAAACTAATCAAACCAACCAAACCAATCAAAACAACAAAATCAATCAAACCAACCAACCAACCAAACCAATCAAATCAACAAAATCAATCAAACCAACCAACCAAC
>CAIGQQ010006515.1:1933379-1957016 GCA_903798035.1 Danio albolineatus | reverse complement strand
GTTTGATTGGTTGCTGGGTGACTGATCTTGTGTTTGATTGGTTGCTGAGTGACAGGTCTTGTGTTTGATTGGTTGCTGAGTGACTGGTGTTTCATCTGAATACATGCCACAAAAGATTAAGGCAGTTCTGAAGGGAAAAGGTGGTCCAACCCGGTACTAGTAAAGTGCTATATATACATTATATAATTTACTATGTAATGCAGAGCTCACTGGTGGTTACGTTAAACAACGTGTTATATTCTCCTCAGAGTCATTAATATATTCATAAATGTATATGTGCACCGCAGGGATACTAACAAAATAAATAATACTAATAAATGTTCAGGATATGCATTTAGATGTAACGACGTATTAGTTGACCTGCTAATCAAAATTCAATCTTTGTGTCACTCTACATGCTTTCAAGTCATACTCTTCAGAAAAGTTTCAGAGAAATTGCATCAAAAAATAAATCAAGTAATATGTGATCGATAAGATGTGAAGCTTTTAGACTTGAGAAAGATTCTTTAATGTGGTCTATATGACTCGTGTTGTATTTCAAGTCTTCTAAAGACACGCGATAGCAAGAAAACGGACGGATCTCCAGTTCATGAATGATGCAGCAACCTCTGCTTTTGAAAAGCTTTAGACTTTTGTTTTTGCTCATGAATGTTTGTGATTCGGGTTAATTAACTGCTTGAGAATTCAGTGATTCATTCAATTAGTCAGAGTTCTTATTCTCAAGCCATTGAGTACAACATGCTTATTTGCATACACTGTGGTTTCGAGCAATTGAAAATGCTTCAAATTAAAAAAAAAAAAGCAACTAATATGAAAATAACAAGAGCTGAGGATTTAAAATGTACCTATTATGCAAAAAAAAATCACTTTTGTAAGAGGTTTGAACACAGTTGTGTGGTAACGGTGGGTCAATATATCCAGCCTCTGATGGTAAAAACGTTTTTATTAGAAATAGTCTGAAAAAACAAAGCCCCGCCCATTAGTGACGATCTCTCCCTCATTAGCATAGACAGCCCTGAGTAAGAAGCAGTCGTCCACCATTAGAGGTTTGAATCTGCTGCTAGGGTGACACATAGGCGTTTATAGTATAAATATAAATATAAATATAAATAAATACAAATATAAATATGAATCAGGTTAATTAACTGCTCGAGTTCAGTGATTCAATCATTTAGTCAAAGTTCATACTCATTGTTCAACGTGCCTTTTCCAAACATGTTCTGAGAATGTTAAATACTTCAGAAAATAAAAAAAGCAACTAATATTCGATCAATGCAGGCTAAAGGTTTAACACTTCACAAAGGACCAGGAAAGAATCATTAAATTGAACCATACGAGTCAAGTTTCACTTCATACATGAGGACTGGATGATTCTATTCATAAAGTCGCTATCAATGATTTGTGCATGAATCAGGCTAATTCACTTTATCAGTGAACTAATGGTAGTCTTCATGTCTCTATATGATCACCCTCAATCCATTCAGTACAACTAAAGTATATCCAATAAAGAAACGTGTCTCTAGTCAGTGAAGACTGAAGCTTTAAAACTTCAAAACGAATCATTAATGTGGTTCAAATGACTCGTGTTTCATTTCAAGTCTTCTAAAGTCATAAAGTAGCAAGAAGCAAACGATTCACGAGTGCATGAATGATGCAGCAACCTCTGGTTTGTATATTTTGACTTTTGTTCCTGCTCATAAACGGTTTGTTCATGAATCGGCTTAATTAACTGCTCGAGTTCAGTGATTCAATCATCTAGTCAGAGTTCATACTCATTGTACAACATGTCTTTTCCATACATGTTCTAAGGAATTTAAATACTTCAGAAAATAAAAAAGCAAATAATATTCGATCAATGCAGGCTAAAGGTTTAACACTTCACAAAGGACCAGAAAAGAATCATTAAATTGAACCATCCGAGTCAAGTTTCACTTCATACATGAGGATTGAATGATTCTATTCATAAAGTCACTATCAATGATTTGTGCATGAATCAGGCTAATTCACTTTATCAGTGAACTAATCGTAGTCTTTAAGTCTCTACGTAATCACCCTCAATCCATTCAGTACAACTAACTGTTATATCTAGTCAATGAAGCTTTAAAACTTCAAAACGAATCATTAATGTGGCTCAAGTGAGTCATGTTGCAATTCAAGTCCTAGTGATCGCATGAAACAAACGCTTCATGAGTTCATGAATGATGCAGCAACCTCTGGTTTATATATTCTAACTTTTGTTCCTGCTCATAAATGGTTCATTCATGAATCGGGTTAATTAAATGCTCGAGTTCAGTGATTCAATCATTTAATCACAGTTGTTACTCATTCTCAAGCAATTTAGTACAACATGCCTCTTCCATACATGTTCTGAGCAATCTGAATACTTAAAAGAAGCTAGTAATATGTGATCAATGCAGGTTGAAGGTTGAACACAAGAGAAGAATCATATAATTGCAAAATATGACTCATTTTTCACTTCATACATGAGGAGTGGATGATTCTTTTCATTCTATTCAACTCATCCAAGTCACTATTATTGATTCGTTCATGAATCAAGCTAATTCACTTAATCAATGATCAAATCTTAGTCTTTATGTCACTATTTACTCAAAACTGCTTCGAAAAAAAGCAACTAATATGTAGACAATCAAACATCAGAATCATTACGGTTGTCTACATGACTCCATGACATGACTAATGTAAGTATTCTAAAGTCATCCGAAAGCATGAAATGGATGGTTCATGGGTTCATGAGAGAGCTACAGTATGTTCTTTTCATAAAATATCAGAGGTCATAGTCTACTGACATGATTGTAGCTGCTGTTGAGTTTCTCATGCAGCACTTTTTCTTCAGTCCAATGAAAAGTCAATGAAAAAAGCAGCTCCAGGCACGTGAACAAAAGTGCCAATCTGATTGGTGGAGAAGTTTTTGACGAGGTGCGTCAACACAAAAAGAAAAGCATGAAGTGTTTCTTTAAAAATTATGTTTTCACGCCTGGCATTTAGCATGATGTACGATCACATTAGCTACCTTTGTTTAGTGACAAGGTGTTAAACATTGACAAAAAATATGAGCAAATGTGTCCGAGTGTGAACGGGCCTTAAGGGGAAGTGTTTTAGCATTTATTTCATTTCATTTCATTTCATTTCATTTCATTTTTTATTTTATTTTATTTTATTTTATTTTATTTTATTTTATTTTATTTTATTTTATTTTATTTTATTTTATTTTATTTTATTTTATTTTATTTTATTTTATTTTATTTTATTTTATTTTATTTATTTATTCATTCATTCATTTATTCATTTATTTATGTGGGGGTTCCTACTGGTAGTTTGTCAAGCCCACTAACCTGTGTAAAGCACAATTCATAAGTGCATAGTTGTTGTATTTTTTGTAAGAACGTGTCTGGTGCAAATCTGCAAAACTGGTGCAGGTGTCGGATAAAGTGTCAGAGAGATGAAAGAGTGTGTTTTTTTTACAGGTGGTTTGTCAAGCCCACTCACCTGTGTGTTCTAATCCAATTCAAAACACGACGATGTAAAGGTTTGAATCTGACTATTTTCTCAATTGTAAAATGAGTAAGAATAATAAAAACATTTAATATAAAAATAGAACAACTGTTTAGATTTTCAGACATTGTAAATATATAATGGGGGGGGGGGGGCACTATTTGGGGAAGTATTCCTTTTTCTAATCCAATCCAAAAAATTACAATACACGTTTGAATCTGCCTATTTTCTGAATTGTAAGACAAATATGAAAAATAAATAAATAAACATATCCTAATTATAATTTAAAATTAAATCGGCTATTTCTAATTTCAGACACTATAAAGGCACCATAACCTGCATAAAAATACAAAACGATTCACTTTTTTTAAATCTACCTTGAACTTAAACATTCCTAGACGCTAACACTTTAATCGGAATGTATATAAAGCACATATAAATGTATATTTGAATCAGATTACAATGTTAAGAGTCCTCTTAAATCGATGTAAACACAGCCAATGATTTAGTCATAGTTTTTACCTCAAATCATTCAGCACAAATTGTCTCGTCAATCGGGTTTTGAACAATTGTAAACGCTTCGAAAATATTCAAACCGTCAGAGCTGAAGGTTTTACACATTAAAAAAAGCACAAAAGAATCAACGAAGTCACCTGAAGCCTCCTGAAGGCATTCAACGGCTTTAAATAGGTGAGAACGAGACCGTTCAGCAGTACAGGAGTTCATTTCTTTCAATGGTGTTAATAATTTATGATTGATTTGTTCACGAATCAGTCTAATTCTCTAAAACAGCTCACCCTCGAGTTATTTAGTACATCTTTCTTGTTTCCCACGAAGGTTGTCTGCCATTTACATTGGGACTGCATCAAAAAGCAACCAACGTGTGATCAATAAGAACTGAAGCTGTTACGCGCATCAATAAGCACAAGTATATTCATTAAAAGTGGTTTATATGACTTGAGCATTGTAGATCTCTTTTGAAGGAATATGATAACTGTGAGAAAGCAAGATGGAGTTCACAAAAGAGCTAAAAACATCTTTTCACTAAATGATTGATTCTGTTCGTTCTCTTCACTGAAGTCAATAAGAATACTTTATGAGTCAGGCTGATATACTTATCAGGTTCACTCAATAAATGATCCAATAGTAGTCTTTGTAACAATTTACTCACCACCAAGTAAATCAGTGTTTCTTTCTCTGATGTTTTAAACACTTTAAAAAAAGCAACTACCATGTAAACAACGACGACTAAAGCTTTTAAGCTTCAAAAAGCACCACAGATGAATGACTGAAGTAGCCCATATCACTAGCTTCCATGTTTTATTGTGTATTACTTTATTGTCTTCTGAAGGAACACAATAGCTTCACAATAATAACAAGTCGACTTCAATGAGTTCCTGAAAGAGGAAATTCGACGATTTTGTCCACAGTGATGCGTTCGTGAATTAGACTAACCCTAACCCTAACCTTAACCCTACTGAGCATTTATTGAATGAGTCTTTGTCACACTTTTCTCACTCTTATTTGGTTATTTGGCACATTTTTCTCCCACAGGGTTTTTTTGTGTGTGTGTGCAATTGCAAAAACTTAATAAATAAAAAACACACACTGACATGTAAACAATGAAGCGTTTGAACATCAGAAAGCTCCTCAGAAGAATGACTGAAGTGGTCCGTATCAATGGTTTGTGATATTTCTATTCTTCTAAAGGCACACAATAGCTTTACATTCTTGTGAATTGGACTTCAATAGCTTTTTCAAAGAGGAAACTACATCTAGTTTGTAAACAAATTGTTCTTTTAAGAGAAGTTCTCAATGCATTGACGTCAGCAATTGATGACACATCAACATACAGTATCTGTAGGCCTGTCATGATATCTATTTTTTGTTGTATCATGTATTTTACCAAAATATATTGTGATAAATTATATTATTGTCATTTTATGACACTCATTATATAATGCTAGTACATTCTTCCAAAGAACACGTCAAAGTTTATTCTTAATTTAATTATAGGCATTTAACAATTTAATAATTAGGCTTTGGCATCAGAATGTGAAACACATATCCTAAACAAATAAATAATAATAACAAAACCTCTGCCAAAAAACACTTCCATTCATAAATGTTTCCACTTTTACGTCCGCATTGAAAACTTTCTCAAAACTTGCACTTTCAATACCGTGCCTAACTCCAAGGAACATCGCCACTGCCTCAGAATAAGAACGACCAGCATGAAAGCATACATTTTCACAACAACCTGGCTAGAAACAAGCAATCACTGCAAATACACAGCAGCATGACTTCATGACCCGGAATAACCTGCATGCTCTGACTACATGACAATGAATGAGAGACCAAACCACCATCCAAGGCATTCTAAATAACTTTCCATCAGGTGACAGTTGTGATCCAATCCCAGATTTCCCAAATAATAATAAAATTAAAAATCTAATGACGACCATCACAAATGTTAACAAAAAAAGTGCAAGATTTAAAAAAAAAAAAACAAGGCTGATATCAGTTGTTAGACACCCACATGAAAATATACTTTCAAGAGTTCACACTTAGCTGATGATTGATTATAAAGCGTGTTTGGCGTGCTGTCCCGGGTGAGAGCCCTGAGCCCAGAATATCCTTGAGCCCAGGGCTCCCTCCTGTTTAAAGGGCGAGAGGAGAGTTTGAGCTCAGGTAAGTGTTGAGAACTCCCCCCGCTTGTGAACGTTCTGAGATATATCTGACTAGAGTTGCCTTAAGAGGCTATTTAAAGTAGCCGATTTACTTATGTTGTATGTTTTTTGGACGGTGGGAGGAAAACCCACAGGGAAAACCCACGCGAACATGGGGAGAACATGCAAACTCCACACAGAAACGTCGACTGGCTCGGAGAGAGGCCGAACCAGTGGCGTTCTTGCTGTGAGGCAACAGTGCTAACCACTGGGCCACCGTGCCGCCCTTCCAGAGGGGGGGGGTGGTGGTGGTGGTGGGGTGGGGGGGGGGTTGTTGGTGGAAGGGGGATTCTTCAAGACGAAGATGACTGGAGTAGAAAGCTCTGGTAATTTATAGTGTGTCAGGATTCGTCTGAATGGTGCAATATGCGGAGCTGATGTGGTACCAGCTGCGTTCAATCATAAGCACGTGATCCTCGCGAAATTTAGTTTATATATAAACCCCACATAGTGTTTTTTTTAACCATACTGACACTGACACCTCTAATAGAGATAGAGATGTTGAGCAATCAGCTAAAATGTTGCTAGAATTATTTTTTGTATGTATGACTAAACCTAAAGGTCCTAAACTATGGAAAAACCTTAATCCCCTGCTCATGAAAATCTTCAATATTGTACAACTGGTATAAACTCATGAATAATACTTCAATTTAGCATCTTAATTTTGAGCTTTGAAAACTCGAGTCTCTATTAGACCTACCACTTCGGCCTTCGAAAACGCATTACAAAGAGAGTAGTCATGCTAACATTTCAAAACAATACACAGATATGACCATTTTAAGTTTTGAGAACAATTGTTGGACTGTTCTTTCCTGCATGCTGTATTTCATTTCATATTTTGAGCATGGAGCGATATCACCTTGAGAAAAGAAAATGTTTTCAATAGCTCAAATTGAACTTACAAGGACAAAATACACATTCGAGAACTTGCCTGCTCAGCCTGTTTTCAAACACTTCTATCATTATTGACATTTTTTTTTATATATCTACTCTCTGAACTTTCCCCAGACGTCCTTCTCACTCAAAACAAGTCATGTGATCCATAAACCAGATGCTTAGTAAAAAGAAAATATAGCAAAAACTACAGTAACTGAGAAGTACTTCTTTCTAAACCACAAATGGCTTATAAGAAGATGTAATATTAAAAACACAGGTGGATGATCATGATACAAAAATGATGCAAATAATAAACTAATTGCGGACATCATCATGGAGTGAATGAGACAGGCTTAGTATGTTCAAAATAGAGTCTTGAAACCTCTCTGTTTCTTTTGTGGATGTCAAAAAACCCAGACATCCTAACAATAAATAGCATTCGACGCTCTGCTTTTCAGTCTGTTGTGAAATGAAATACTGACATTATCAAAAGCTTTATCAACTTTCTCCACAGTGGCCTCAAATTTCTATCAGACGTCCTTCTTTGTGTCAAAACAAGAGACAAGACGCCATTGTGTGTAAGACAGGGACAGACACTAAAGTTGAACCAAAAAGTACAGATAAACAACGATTTTAGATCTATTGATTTACTGTACCGCCAGTAACTGCAGCCTTCACATCGATACATTGAATAAATACATGCAATACAGTGCCAAATACAGGCCGGTCATACGTGATACAGTGTTTTTGGTTATTTTATTAAATAATTCATTCCTTTTCCTTCGGCTTATCAGGGGTCACCACAGTTGAATGAACGACCAACTATTCGGGCACATGTTTTGCACAGCGGATGCTCTTCCAGCTGCAATTCAGTACTGGGAAACACCCATTCACACACACTACAACCAATTTTGTTTACCCAATTCACCTAGACCACATGTCCTTTGGAGCACCCAGAGGAAACCCACGGCAACATGAGGAGAACGTGCAAACTGGTCCAGCTAGGAATCGAACCAGCATCCTTCTGGCTGTGAGGCCACTGTGCCGCCCCTGTTTTAGGTAATTTTACGTATGTGTAAAGTAGATTGCATTCAAAACATTACTGTGCAAATGTAAGAAATATTTAAAAATACAAGGAATTTTTGGTTCAATTCCTGCTACATCGTCGCTGTGTAATGTATAAACGTAGCCTTAGTAAATTGAATCACAAGTAGGTGATATAAAAACTTGTTGACACCTAATCTGTCTCTTTTCCACAATCAAAAAAAAAAAAATGTAGATTTAACAATGCCCCAAAACTCATCCATTGTGCTTCGCACAAACAATACCTGGTCTCCTGTTGAATAAATGCTACTTGAACATGAAAAATTACATTACTGATCTTAAAAATATTTACTTTAGGACTTTAATTTTTTTGAGATTCCAGGGTTTCCCCATTCAAGCAGACAGGGTCCAACCCGCTCTTTACAATTTCAAAACTCAGGGCTTCTGGTAGTACCCGGAAAAAGCTGAGTCTACTAAAGGAGGTCTAGCCTTCTTATATATGGTTCCTAAACTCTGGAACAGCCTTCCACACACTCTCTCAGTTCAAAACTAGATTAAAGACCTATCTTTTTAGTAAAGCATACACGCAATGCATCACATAACAGTAGGAAGCGTGAGTGTGCTCCATGCAGGTGAGTGGGCTTGACAAACCACCCGCAGGACACACTTTGTTAAAAATACTTCTATATTTTATATGTTTGTTTCTATGTTTGTTTATATAACTCCTATTTTCATTTATAACACTTCAATTTCCCATTGACATTTAATATCTCTTGTTCAAATACATTATGAAAAGCAGCTATGATGCTACTACTAAAAGAGGTCTATCCTTCTCATTTATGCCTCCTAAACTCTAGAACAGCCTTCCACACACTCTCTCAGTTCAAAACAAAATTAAAGACCTATCTGTTTAGTAAAGCATACACGCAATGCATCACATAACTGTAGTATGCGTCGGTGTGCTTCATGCAGGTAAGTGGGCAGGACACACTTTGTTAAAAATACTATATGTTTTTACTATACTATATGTAAAAATACTAAATATTTTATATGCTTGTGTCTATGTTTGTTTATATAACTCCTATTTTCATTCATAGTACGTCATTTTCGCATTGACATTTAATATGTCTTGTTTAAATAATTTATGAACAGCAGCTACAATGCTACGAATGAAGGCCCATTCCGAGGCCTCTAGAGATTGTGCAGTGCCATTGATGAGATCCAAGACATACACTTAATACAGCTCATTAAAAATATACATCAAACATAGACATCACCTACATACTATATAACTACAGGTTAACTTTGCTTATATGTTATAACTTTAACCATTAAAAGCTATTAGTTACTACACTGTAAAAAAAATCCTGGGTTCCACACAATCAATTTGTGTTGGGACAACATGAAGGAATTAAGTTAACTTCTTAGTTTTTACAAATTTAATTGGATTGAACGTAAAAAAAATTAAGTTGTCCCAAAAAAACTCTCAAGTATTGTGTTATTTCAGCTAATTTTAAATAAGTAGTTTGAACAAACAGCAAACATCATTTTTTTGAGTGTAGTTAATTAGTTATTAATAACTTATAAAGTTATGGTACAACTAATAACCATAACTTCTCCGAATTCGATTGTAATGCAGTAAGGTGCACCTTTTGTAAAGCTGCTTTGAAACAATAATTATTTTGAAAAGCGCTATACAAATAAACTCGAATTGAATTGACTGCTGAATTCCTGAAACAGCTGCCTGAAGGTAAATATGGCTGCAAAGTAAACAGACTTCCTATGAAACAGACTTTGCTTGAACTTCTGAGATTCGAGAGGATTCCCAAGGGTCAGTCGTTAAAGTGAAGTATTTCAGAAGTCATTCCCCCTTGAGCCGGTTCCACACGTATATGTGTGAAAACCTCAAAGATGCTAACTGAGGCATTGGACCACGGCACAGAGAGCGAATGGAAAATAATTAGCACACTGAGGGCGTGACACAAGGGCACGCGCTGCACGCTTTTAGAATTTCACAGCGATGTGCTTGAGCCTCCTGCCTGAGTGACCGTTAGAGTCTGAAGTCTCTCAGTTATTACGGTAAGCAAGATTCCTTATTTGCGCACACTATTTTTTTCCTCCTCATTAAAAAGTTCTGGACTTCAAAAAAAAAGGACTTTTGTAAAAACATGATTAATGACTAAAGCAACTGGTTGTATCTCAATAACTCCCCTGATACTTGCTTGTGGAATGAATAAATAAATCATAGCTCTCTGAAATACATGATCTACAAGATAAACTACCGTTCAAATGTTTAGGCTTTTAAATTCTCAGCAGGACTGAAAACAGTAATGCTGTGAAATATTAATAACCGCTTTCTATTTGAATATAATTTTACTGTAATATATTAAAATATTGAATATATTACTGAAATACTTTGTAAATGTATTTACTGTCACTTTTGACCAACTTATTTTTCCCCTTGCTGGGAAAAAAATATTAAATAAATTTCTTGAAAAAAAAAAACAACAACAACTATGGTGTAAAAATGGATGTCAACACAAATATCAACAAAAATTGCTAAGTGCACCTTCAAAATAAACGTAATAACTAGATCCCATTTGTGACAGAATGTGCTGTAATAGCAGGCCAAACCCCATAAAACCATAATCTAAACTGCACTCATGCACTTCATTTTTTATAGTTCATATTAGAGCCTCAGCATTCAGTCTTCGCATTTAAAAATAATTGTATGCAATCAAATAACATTTAAACGCATTAAAAACGCATTTACTTTTACACTGCATAAATAAACAAGTGTACAAAGGCTAAAGGCCAAATTGATGAAGATGTATTTGCATAAAAACTCAAAAAGCAAAAAACCATGAGCTGTATTTTTAAATTAGAGATTTGGAATTACTTAAATGTTTCCCGTTAATGTTTTAACCAAGCAAACATCATGTATTTGACTATAGGAGAAAATAAGTTGACTATATCAAAATTTGAGAGATGGATTGAGTATGATTTTGGAATTAGGAGAGATAAATAGAATGAGTATGATTTTCATTCTAATCCATGTGTGTTTCGAACAATGCAGTATGTATTATGGATGCAGTAGTAAGTATGAATACACGTCCTATTATGATCAAATTAGATTAACAGGTGGAGTGTAGGTGGTCATTTGTGGCTATTTGAGCGTATTTGAGCATATGAGCATTCAAGTTATGAAAGCAATCCAGTTCGTGTGTTTTCATTTACATTTTGAAAGTAGACAAATTAAAAAGGAAACCCTTTTTACACCTGTTTTTAAAACTGTGCATGAATCCGAAGTTGCTGCAAACTTTTATTCCAGAATAAAATATGTGTTTCTCAGTGTAATGGCTGACCAGAAAAAATGCTCTACCAACAGACACTAGGCCATGGTCTTTAGTAGACATGGGCCGGTATAAGATTCTGATGGTATGATAACCTTGGATAAAAATATCACAGTTTCACGGTGTGACGGTATTGTGATTATTGCTCTAAAATATATATTTATAAGTATCTGGGTAAACAACAAAACCCATTTTCCCCTTTGAACACTATATATTTTATTCTGAGAAACATTTAAAGTATTTTGGAGTAGTAAACAAGTCAGGCTAAATCATTCAAGTGAATCATTGACTTTATTTGTTTCAAAAACACAGATGTCTTTACAGTTTACACCTAAAAAACATGTAAATAAAAAAATCTTACACATACCTTAGGAAAGGTATCACAGAAAATGTTGGCGATATGAAAACCTTGACTTTTCCAAACCACGGTATACCTTGAAAACAGTTATCGTCCCATGCCTAGTCTTTAGTCATTCCCATACAAAGAATTGCTGGTTCGATCTCAGCTCAGAATGGGATGGGTGCAGTAGAATCAGTGGGGGCTCGTCCGGGATGGAAGTGAGGTTTAAGGGGGGTGAGTGTAACGAAGGCCAGCTTGCAAAGTGCTATGCAGGTAAAAGTCACTTGTCTGACCTCAAAATGTGCTCTAGCGACAGACGTTAGCGGCCATGATCTTTAGCCTCCTTGTTAAAGCAACCGACTCCCTGCAAAGAATCCCCAGTTCGATCTCAGCTCAGTTTGGGTTGGGTGCAGTAGGACCGGTGGGTTACACAAGTGAAACAGAATATTGAGTAGGGGGTGGGGTTTTATTTTTGAGCTCCTCCACTCATCTTTCACTCACAGCAAAATAACGGATGGAGGGGCGTGGCTAAGCATATTTCGGCCAATCCATCTAACCGTTTCAAAGTGGAAACAAAGAGTCAGAATTTGATTGTTTACCAAAACAAACTGTTTTTTCAGTGAATTAACTTTCTCAGATTAATTGTCTATCTAAAGTTGTTAACGTGCGCTAGCAAAATAAAAAAAGGCTGATTTATGCTCGACGCGTCTATAAGTTCACTTGGATGTGTGCATCAATCATTTCAAAACTCCACACGCTGACCTCTTCATCACCAAGGTTTGGTCACAAAAATGACTTAGAGTCGCCCTCTACTGTTACAAATAGTAGTACAGCACTCAGTCAGTGGATGCGAAAGTAAAACTCAGGCCTTACGAAGGAAATATAACTGACTGGAACCTATAGTCTTACTTACACTGTACCTACAGTATGTGAGGTCAGAAACTCTCCAGCAGTTCTAATGCGAGTTATAATCTCCAATCTCTGGACAGCCCAGAGGTGGAAAAGGTCACAGTGGAAACAGAGGGGAAGAGTGCACGGGGTGCAAACTTCCACAGCTCGAGTTTGAAGTCAAGCCGTTACAGGAAACTACTGAGCAGAATTCGTTATAATCCCGGTGCGAGAACACACACGTACCGACTCATGAACCAAACGACCCCAGCTCTCCCCGCAGGCGCGATGATGGTATCTATGCCATAATAAAGAAGACCTTGAACGCGTGTGTGGCAATCAAGCCGCACACACCTCCACCTCTCTGAATCCATTAGCAGTGCCGGTTGTATGATTGGAGCAAAATGGGCCGAGAGAGGAATTATGTAAAAGTGGCCCGGCTCACCTCTCTCTATATGTCTCCTTTCCTCGTTTCACTTATTCTCTTGATTTCAACCATCCTTCACCACTCTGAAGTTCTCTCTCTCTCTCTTGAATGTGAAATTGTGAAACAAATTCCTTTATGCTCCTGGCTGGCTCGCCATCCCTCGGCTGTCTCTCACTACCTGGTAATCTTCTATCCTTTATAAACCCATTCCGTTTCTGTATCTCTCTCTCTCACACACACACATACCCCTGTCAAACGTACACCAGGGGACACACCCTCATCCCGACATAAAACACCAGCTCGGAGTGTGAGCACACACAGCCTAAAGCAGTTCGCCTCACCCTGTTCGCTCTCAGACATCAAGCAGATCTTTTCTCCTGCTTGATCACATCTCCTGCATCTTTATTTTCCCTCCTCCTAGCCCTCTTTTTTTTTGCCAAGGTCACCTTGCGTCTTCCTCTCAAGCATCCCTCCATATTTCGTTCTCTTTCATCTCTATCATTCGCTTATTCATGCCTGTCTACCCGCGTCTCAATTTTTTGATTCCGTTCACTTTCGCTTCACTTTCATTTCACTGTATGGTTCATTCTTTTATCTTTTGTTAGCTTTTCTCCTTTCATCCTCGGCTGGCAAAAGATAGTCTCTGAAACAGGAAGTGCACCATTAGGCTTCCATACGGCTAAGTGGTACACGGTTCTCCAGGCCGCTCTCATCTCCTCCTCTTGGAAAACTCCAGCTTTTCTACGACTCGCTTCTAAAACCTACACTCTTAAAAATAAAAGGATTTTGTCAGTGAGACATTCCAAGCTGGTTAAAAAAAAAAAGTGTACCGATTCAAGTCGTTTGAGATGTTTAACTACGATACACGTTTTGAAATAGTGGGGATGCTGAATCTGCAACCTTGTAGTGTAGGTGCAATTGCAGTGATCGAGTTAACGCCGAGTTTAGACTGCATGATTTTAGCCCCGATTTTGACTTGCCGACAGGTTTTGAGAAATCGCCGACAAATGCCTGAAATCACAGGCAAATCAGTGCTCGTTCACGCGAGTAATAATCACACAATATGAACTATCAAAGACGCGATCTGAGAGATTCGCTGATGAGTCGCCGATGCCCAGGAGATATTTGGCGTGCTGAATATCTGCAGCTGTCGGCGATTCAAATCATGCCATGCAAATGAGTTTTGACTGAAAATAATATCGCCGATCGTCTACAACCAATGAGAGAGCAGTATCCACTAGTGTGGGTACCTGCAGGCCAGCGGGGGGTTGAGGGAGAAGTTAGAAGCGCTCTTTTTCAGTTTATTCGGACTCAAAAAATGGAGGGAAAATGAGTGTAAATTTGGCAGGAGCCCCCGTGTCTGTTTGACGTGTCATGTGAGCAATATGACAACCCAACCCGGTCAAAAAATAAAAAAGTTGAGGTGAAATTGCTAATTCCCTTTAAATCCAGGTGAGCAAATATGGACATTTTCTACCCCATTAAAGGCTTCTTTCTCGGTATGTAGTCAATAACAAAAGATATACTACGTGTTTTTGGTTGTGAGAAGTAGTTTGGACAAAGTTGTCGGTGATTCTTCCTATTTTAAAAGTCATGCAGTGTGAAACTCCCTGTCGCCGATCCATCTCGCAGTGTAAACAAAGCAGTGATGAAACGCTAGCCCAGATAGTCATGCAGTGTGAAAACATCTGTGACACGACTACTTTGAAAATTCTGCAGTCTGGTTGCTCAAAGTGGAATAACAGTGATGTATATGCAATTGCTTATGAATGTCCACTTGCTTTTTACTTTCAGAGTTAAGGTCTTTTCACACTGGATTCTTAATTTTTCGTATGCTCTTTTTTTGTCCAATGTGTATTCCATTGCCAAATACTTCACAAAACAATACAAATTGGAGTCTTTGAGTAGTGAAGATGATTTTGGCCCAATCCCAATTCTACCCTTTAGGCCTTCCCCTTACCCCTACCTCTCGTTTTGCGCATTCACGTAAAGGAGTACGGGTGTCGCAATTCTCTTTGGCTTGAAGGCGTAAGGCTAAGGGGAAGAGCCAGATAGCCCTTGAAACAGAGATTTTTCTGAACCACACTCGAAACCAAGGGGTAAGAAAATTTCACAGAATACACCAGCTACAACAGCAGCATGGCAGCACACAGGAGTAAGAAGATGCACAAATTAGGGTTTTATTGTCATTATTACGAATATTTACAACAAACAAGCACGTTTTAATACATTCATATTCGCATTCATGTTTAAAATAGAAAAAAAGCTAAATTTAGCTATCTATAATCCATAATAATAACTCCTGTATAGCAGACCCACAACACTCTGTCACTTGATGACACTCGAATACCCTGTTAGAAAAGTCTGGTGATTGGGAATGAGCTTTTTACAGTGTCTGGTGTAATGTTAATGTTGTTTTCGTGTATTTACATAGATGAATATGGCCACGGAGTAAATGCACAGTAAAATTACGATCTTATTGCCACATTATATTGTTATGATAACATAATATATGCCTTCAGTGATTTCCTGAAGATAAATACCTAAAAATATCGCAACTGGAATAACTACAGTTATTAGGACTGTCGATCTCATATGAAGCAAGAGATTACGATGACATATGATAACGTGTGCAGGTCTTATAGTGCTGTCCCATTTCATAGGGGTAAATTTTGACGCTCTTCCCCTTCACAGTCTGTTTCAAGGACCAAGGGGAATGGAAAGGGGTACGAATATAAAATTGGGATTGGGCCTTTGTTTTCTTCTCCCTGCTTAACAAAAGACAAAAAAAGAGAAAAAAATATTCGGTCCATCCCATTCTTAGATTGCAGAGTTCCACCTCCTTATGAAGAGCTGTGGAACTACCCAGACCGATTCAAAGTTTACTTTATTTATTATAAGCCAAGTCTTTATATTCCATACTTTGCTCATCATAAAAGGGCTTTGTGTTGTGAGACCAAGCGAATTTGTTACTCCAACGCTATATTGACTTTTGCCTTGAATTGGACCTGAATTGCCAAAGCACCTCTCTAAACGCTATTTCAGATGTTAAAAATTGAAAATATCTAGCACCATTCAAATTTTTGGATGACGCCTTTTCAGATAATAAAAAAAAAAAAACACAAAAAAAGGAACACCTTTTCAGATGTGGAAAACTGAAAAATTCTAGCCCAATTTGAATTTTTTTTTATGACAACTTTTCAAAAAAACTGAAAAATATGAAACACCCTTTCAGATTCAAATTTTCGGATGATGGATGAAGGTCTTGGAGGCAAAAGAAGGTCATCGGGTGGTCAAATTTATTTTCTAACGTGCAAAAGCTACGGATAATAATCAGTAATCTTAAATTTAGAACTGAAATTTACTGAAAATATCCAGGCACACTGGTGCGTTTGACCTAATCAGAGCTCATTAACAGCAATATAAATAAAATTCGAACTTCAATGCCCAAATGCACATTCAAATTAAACTGCAGTGTGATGTACATTACAGTAAGGTTTTCTGTCTCTTTTTCCAGCGAGCCCAGATGAAAGTCAGCCTGACTTTCTAATAACTCGATTATGCACAAACAGTCCCAATTGGTTTATAAAACAAAATAGTGTAATTAACCTTTCTTCCCCGTTCTGAAGGTTTGTAGGTCTTTCCTACTGGCCTACAGATGATATTTTGCCAATACCTTCCTTCATATGTATACAGCACACAATTAACTTAGAATAAGACATAGCTGTAATTCACCTAAATGTCACTTTGCCTTATTAAGGCTTGTAGTTCATTCCCAATGGCCAGGCTGATTTACTACTGATGTTATAATACCAATACCTTCCTTCATATTTCTACAACAATTATTATATCAAAGAAAATACTGTAATTAACCTTTCTTCCTCATTCTAAAGGTTTGCAATAAATTTCTACAGGTCGAATAGATGGTATATTGCCAAAACCTCCCTTCAAATGCATTTAGCCATACCTGCCAACCCTCCCGTTTTTCCCATGATTCTCCCGTATTTTACAGTTCTATCCCGCTAAACAGTTTTCATCCCGTAAAGGTATTTTCCCATATTTCTCCAGTATTTTCAGTCTTTCTCTGAAGGGTGGCAATAAACATTAAAGAGCCAATCCTCCCTATACGCAACCCATACTTCCGAACCACCAGGGGCCGCCCATTGCTCCTAAATGCGAGTCTGTTCTGTGCTTCCAGTTTATTTAGGCATGAAACACTTTGAAATAAATATAAAAACGGCGGGATTCCCTTTCCTTTTCATTACAGGTGCCGTCGCCCCTCATATGTAATCCTCAAAACAGCCATAAAGCGGTGCGTGACTGTGAGCTGACATGCTCCATAGTGATAAATAGATGCTGTTTCACAAACCGATTCTGTACATGCGATTTGAAGCGGAGCGAAAGTCTGGGTTTTGGGTGCGTGTTTGAACAGACATATACACGTAATTAATAGTAATAACATCTAAAGATGTCGATCTTGATAGGTTTTTTTTTCCAAACACAACTAATTTTGTCCTAAATGACCATAAAACGTTGGGAAATCAATCGAATGCTTTCCTTATAACATTAGATGTGTGCAGTTTTAAAGTGACACCTCTGTTATTTAATGTACTCAAACAAAAAAATCTAAATAACTGAGATTCATTCACTGCTCTTTCATCAGAATGTGTTATATATTCATTGAACATATTGAATTGAGTTTGAATTGAACACATAGTGTAGCAATTCTCAACCATACACCACATTCTGTCTATTATTTCGCATTAAGTTATACAGTGAGAAAAAACTTAATGAGATTTGATAACTTGATATTTTTTTACAATAGCTAATTTTAATAAGCTAAACTGTTTGCTAATGTATAAAATTACATTTTCTTTTGTAAATAATAATATAAAAAAATATTACTGACCCTTTAACTGTTTATTTACAATGAAACAGCTCCAGAAGAACGATCAGGATTTTTTTGAATACATTTTTATTTTCTCCCTTATTTTCACATCCCAGTGTTGACAGGTATGCATATAGCACACATTTTATTTTATTCACACCAATTTAGATTGTCCTAGACACTTTTTCATTCATAATTCATCTTAACTGTTGTTCTGCCTTAACAAATGTGAGATTGTGTTGTAGAACAAGTATTGTGGACCATAGTGTCTTGACCAAACATAATTAAAATATTAACATACATTCTATACGGTAACTCAAACTTTAAAATGTTCTTCAGGGGTTAAATTATTTTCTTTTAGAGGAAACTGTTTGTTAAAATAAGGAGAATAATACTTAGGGAGCCAAATCCACTGGAGAAGTAGATGGCCACTCAATATAGGGATTGTTAAAAGCCTTTTTAAAACCTTTAAAAAAAACTTTAAAATGTTCTTCAGGGGTTAAATGCATTTCTTTTAGAGGAAACTGTCTGTAACTGTCCTCTTCTAGGAAGTCAAAACGACTTTCCACAGCACTACTGCCTTTATTTTTAAGAGTACTTAGCTTTTTACAGTCTACTTAGAAAACTACCTTTGTGAATGACTATGTTCAAAAACTACACAAAGTGTGCTTCAATCAAAAATGATTATAACCCTCCTTATGTATTTTCATCCACAGGGGTCCTGATTTTAATAACACTCTATAAAGCTTTAAAGACAGACTTTGCTTCAGTTAAAGGCAAAGACTGCAAGATTTCCTTTTGGAAAACAATGCTAAGCACAGTATAGTGAAAAACTACATTACCCAATAAACTATCTTCCAATCAGAGAATTACCAAAAGCAAATTGTGCCAAAAAAAAAGCAATTTAATGCAGTCCAAAAAGCCTGAATATTTTGCTTCGAATTTTCCCTATTTTTGCTTCAAATTAAGTGTGTAATGTTGTGATTCACAGTTGGTTGCATAAGTTAATTGCTCAGCTCTTTAAAGGCTTTTCCTTTGGGGAAAAAAAGGAGAATAATACTTTGGGAACCAAAACCACTGGAGAAGTAGATGGCCACTCAATATTGGGATTGTTAAAAGCCTTTTTAAAACCTTATAAGCCATGAAACAAACTATCTAGTAATTTGGAGAATCAAAACGTTGATCTAAAGCACAGCAATCAGAAGAAATCAGATTGTTTACTTAATGGCGTTAATTGTAATGTTTAACGTTTAGGACAATATATATATCACTGCAATACAGTATATGGTATGTTGCAAAACTAACACTGCAATACTCTAATAAGAAACTAATTTAAAAACCGAAAACATGTATTACTTACAAATTGTAGTCAGTTACCATCTTTTGGATTACTTTTAGATTACTTTTGAAAATTGAGTGATTGATGCACTCTTATTTACAGTTTGCTCCGCAGGGTGTCACGGTGGCACAGTCGCCTCACAGCAAGAAGGTCACTGGTTCGAGCCTCAGCTGGGTCAGTTGGCATTTCTGTGTGGAGTTTGGGTTTTCTCCGGGAGCTCCGGTTTCCCCCACAAGTCCAAAGACATGCTTTACAGGTGAATTGGGTGAGTTAAATTGTCCATAGTGTATAGTGTATGTGTGTGAATGAGAATGTGTGGGTATTTCCCAGTGATGGGTTGTAGCTGGAAGGACATCCACTGCGTAAAACATATGCTGGATAAGTTGGCGGTTTATTCCACTGTGGCGACCCCAGATTAATAAAAGGACTTTAAAGCCGAAAAGAAAATGAATGAATGAATGAATGACACAAACTTCATTCGAGTTGGAAAATACGAAGTTTAGCGGACACTCGCGCTGCGTTAACCAATCAGGAGCTTGCTCTAATATGGCCGTGATTATGACGTAGCACCTGTTGTTGGTGTCCTGAGGGGAAAACATTCTGCCGACACAAGACAACATCTCATCAAACTGGGCTCGGCGAAGTCTTAAGCACCGTTTTTTTTATTATAAATATTTTTTAGAAAAATTTATAAATAAATAAATAAAATTAAAAAGTCTGAAGCACCGCTGAAAGCTTCCATCATCTAGGTATAGTTTCTGAAGGAGTTGATATACTCACAGAGCTTGTGCACCTCTGGAAGGATCAAGTGCACTCGGACATGGCGCCGCACGAATATCCGCTGTTTTTCAGCCTTCCTAAATCACGTAAAGCACAGCTAACTTCTTAATAAAAACCATGGTAATAAAACTAGAGTCACAGACAGATGCCCTGCCCATAATTAGGCATGGGCCGGTATAAGATTCTGACGGTATGATAACCTTGGATAAAAATATCACGGTTTCACGGTATGACGATATTGTGTTTACTAGGGCTGGGTATCGTTCCAAAATTTTCGATACCGATACCAATACCGATACCCTGAATTCGATACCGGTTCCGAACGATACTTTTTTCGATACTTTTATTTTAAGAAATATACTTTAACAAGATTACATAACACAATCTCAGAGAAACTTTGGTTTTATTTTTTTCAGGATGTTTGTGACGCTTTTCACAGCAGGCTTTTCTCTAAGACCAATAAACAAAGAACAAAAGCACAAAATGAACAAAGTGAGGCACAATATATTAGTGCAGACAGTTTTAATAAAGTTCAAGCAGTTTTAAGTCAATCAATTTTAAGTATTTGCGAGGCTTACTGCTGCTTAAAGGTTTAGTTCACCCCAAAATTGAAATTTTGTCATTAATTAGCTACAAATGAAGTTATTTTGGATTTAATCCAAGAGCTTTCTGATCCTCACATCGTTGAATATTTATTGAAATTATTTTTGTTTACTTTGCACACAGAAGTATTCTTGCAGCTTCATATAATTATGATTGAACCACTTTTATCACATGGACTTATTTAGACTATGTTTTTGGTTCCTTTCTGGACATTGAAAAATGCATATCCAGTAAATCTATGGGAGGATCAGAAAGCTCTTGAATTAAATCCAAATTATCTTTATTTGTGTTCTGAAGGTAAACAAAGATCTTATGTGTTTGGAACAACATTAGGGTGGACATTTAAATAAGACAAGTTTAATGTAAACTTCATCATTTACTGTTAACCTCAAAGCATTTTAGTATTGTATGTCTGTTTACATTTCGGAGCCCCAGCCATCGCGCAGTTATCCTCATCAGTCACGGAGGACGCTTGTGCTGGGCACATTGTTGAAGTCAGGAAAATACTGAGAGGATGATGATGATGATGACTGCGCTGGCGTGATCTTCTTGCAGTCAAACACGGAGCAACTTTCTGCTCGTAAATTAATTCCGTGTACTGCGAGGTGTTTTATTGTGGCGCAAACATTTATACATGTGACAGCATTCACGAGTTGTGCTTGTTGTTTTTCCCCTTTAAGAGAGCTGAAAGTGACGGGGTGTGTTTCCCCTTTAAGAATGTGTTTCCCCTTTAAGCGCGTGTGTCGAGGAGGAAAATAAAGCGATCGGTTCAGAAAGTGTTCATCCCGCGTTTGATGTCTCTTCTTTTAATTTTCTCCATGTAAACGGCCACATTATCATATTTGACGTGCTGCCAGTCTTGGTCGCGATAACTTTTTTTTACAGGCTATTGCATCGCACGCTGTTGCCGCCAATCTTTGCATAATGTAGCCATACTTTTGATCGCTCAAACATTGTTTGCATTGAATTTATGATATGCTTTAAAGTGTAGTGTACGCATTACAGCGTCACATTTGACAAGCTCTGGACGAGTGGGCGTAATACTGCCGTAAACTATTGATTTTCAAGACAGCCTCGCAGCAGGCTGATTCAGGCTCATCACCAGCATTTGATCCGGGCATATGTTAAGGGATGCCGCAGGTTTTCTAGCTCACTGACGTTGACAAGATTATACCCTTGGGTATCGAAATTTGGTACCGAACGAAAATTATTTTTTCGATACTCGATAGTATCGAGACGATTCGGTCGGTGCTTAAAAAGTATCGAACTCGATACCCAGCCCTAGTGTTTACTGCTCTAAAATATAGTCTTTTTAAATGTCTGGCTAAAAACAAAACTTTTTTCCCATTTGAACACAATATATTTTATTTTGAGAAACATTCACAATATTTTGGCGCAGTAAACATGTCACGCTACATAATTCAAGTGAATCATTGACTTCAGCGGTATTCATTTGTTTCAAAAACAAAGATTTCTTTACAATTTACACCTAAAAAACAAAAAACAAATGTAAATAAAAAAAATATTACACAAACCTTAGGAACGGTATGGCAGAAAATTTTGGCAGTATGAAAACCTTGACTTTTCCATACCGCGGTATACCTTGAAAACGGTTATCGTCCCATGCCTAGGCGAATCCACGTCTATTGTGAAGTAAATTTGACATGCAAATGAAGTGAGTAAACTAAAAATGTTCACACGTCGATTTTCACGTGAATAGTGCATTTTATTCGTGCATGCTGTGTCTGGTGTGAACCCACCATTATGGGTCAATCACAATGAACGCCCTTTTCTGAGAACATGATGAACACTGGTGTGCTTTTATGCCACTATAGACAACAACTGAGTTAACTTCATGTTGTGCGAGAGCGTTGCTGTTTATAATGTTATAATAGTAATATTTAATAATACTGTGACTAAAATGATGCCTTAAAGTGACAGTTCACCACAAAAAAATACAACTTTACTAACCATTTAAAGTTTTGTCAAAAATATTCGTATATTAATAATACATTCGACTTCAATTGAATTCATACACTGTCTCCAATACTTTTGACTGCCATAAAAAAATTTGGATCGGGTCAGATTTTCTTCCACTTTTCGTATCCGTGAAAAACGCTTTGAGAGGTGCCTTGCCAGTTCAAGCAAAAGCCATGATCCAGAATGCTGTCACTTGCAGCACAGGGCACTTTATGCGAAATAATAGACAGAACGTGGTGAATGGTTGAGAATTGCTACACTATGTGTTCAATTCAAACTCAATTCAACATGTTCAATGAATATATATGTTCAGTGTAGTGTAAGCGTGTGTGTCCTTTGATGTACTGTCAGCCTCTGTTCAGAATTATTTCATGTAAATTTTGTGTTATATTTGCGCCAGCAGTATCACAAGCAAAGTATATGAAAATGCCACTGATTTCCTGAAGTATACTTTGCATTTCGAGAGAATTCCATGCAGCTCTTTAACAAGCCGGTGAACTCTCCATCCTCTTTCCTTTCTGACAAAGAGCGAAAACCAAAGCATCGCTGCCTGAATTGATGAATTGTTTCGCATTACTTTCACAACACACTAATTAATCCACAGTCCGAGCAGCTATGGTGTGCAAGGTTTCTGTGAATGACGCGACAACAAAAAAAAAAAAACGCATTCGAAAATTTCAAACTAGGTGTGCAAATTAGTTTATTCAACCTGAAATCTGAAAATGGATCTAAATTTTTAATAATCTCTTTTTCTATTGAACACAAAAGAAGATAATTGGAAAAATGCAGATAACCACTTAATATGGTTATCCTTAGTAGGAAAAACAAACACTATGGAAGTCGATGGTTACCGGTTTCCAACATATCTCAAAACATC